>JBBPMJ010000157.1:0-58132 GCA_038090255.1 Austroboletus niveus
TGTAGGAGGTCTAGGATGAGGATCTACAGTGGTGTACCGAGGGTTTATATACACAAGTCCAAAGGTTAAGGGTAGGTCAGGGAAGAAGGTGAGTCAGCAAATAGAAAGCGATGGAATCGCGAAGAAGATTGAGTCACTATGGAAAGATGCGATGGCATCGGAAAAGTATCTGTAATACAACTGCGGATGAGTCACACTAAATATGTAAGCGGTAATCTGGGAAAAGGTCATGAAAAGAAAAGAGTCCAGGCGGGACTCGAACAGCATGGCTAAAGCCCTTTGGTGTACAGCGGTAAGTAAGAGTCAAGGAAAAAGAGTAAGGGGGTCCATGAATCGTAACAATCCCCTCATCGCCAAACTCACGAACTCTACCGAGTTGGCCATGGCTGCCAAAAAAGCCAAACCCAAGGTCACCCTCCCCCCAGAATACTCTGACTTCGCCTCCATCTTCTCAAAAGAAGCCATGGATCATGTACCCTCCTCATGTCCTTATGATCATGAGATCAACCTTGACAAGTCTTTCATACCCAAGGTTGGAAAGATCTACCCCCTCTCTCCAGACGAGCGCAAGGCCACGGAAGCCTTCCTCAACGAAAATCTTGCTTCAGGCAAGATACGCCCCTCGAACTCCCCCCAAGCTCCCCCATTCTTCTTTGTCAAAAAGAAAGATGGCGGACTCCGTCCTTGTCAGAACTACAGGTACCTCAATGAGCACACCATTTGTGATGCCTACCCCCTCCCCTTAGTCTCCGACCTCGTCGACAAACTCCATGATGCCAAGGTCTTCATGAAGTTCGATGTTCAATGGGGCTACAACAATGTCCGAATCAAAGACGGACATTAATGGAAAGCCGCCTTTATCACCCATAAAGGGCTCTTCGAACCAACCATAATGTTTTTCGGTCTTACCAACTCCCCTGTCACCTTCCAAAGGTTCATGAACGACTCCTTCCACAATATGATTGCCGAAGGGTGGCTTGTCATCTACATGGACAACCTCCTCATTTTCTCCCCCAACAAGAAAACCCATGCTGAACGAACCAAGCGTGTCCTCCAATGCATGAAGGAACTTGACCTTCACCTCAAACTCGAGAAATGTAACTTCACCTCAAAAGAAGTTGAATACCTCAGAATGATCGTTAAACCCAGTCAACTCGCCATGGACCCTGTCAAGCTTGATGGGATCGCATCCTGGCCCACCCCAGAGAAACTCTGCGATGTCTGCTTTTCCTTGATTTTGCCAACTTCTATCAGTGATTCATCCCTGATTACTCCTCGGTCACCCACCCCCTCATCGACCTCACTAAGAAAACCACTCCCTGGGCCTGGTCCCCTGAATGTCAGAAGTCCTTTAATCACCTCAAAGAACTCTTCCTCACACGCCCAGTCCTCCGACTCCCCAACCTTTCTGCTCTGTTCGCTATTGCAACAGATGCTTCCAAGTTCGCCTCTGGCACAATCCTCCTCCAGACAGATACCAACGGGGATTGGCACCCCTGTTCCTATCTTTCCCAGTTGTTCTCACCAGCAGAACGAAACTATGACATCTATGATCAGAAACTCCTCGCTATCATGCGGGCCCTGAAATCCTGGCGCCATTATCTCCATGGCAGCTCCCACCCGGTCCAAGTCTCCACAGATCACAAGAACCTGACCAACTTCCGGTCAGCACAGAACCTCAACTGCCAACAAGCCTGTTGGCTCCTTGACCTCGCAGATTTTGATCTGACCATGATTCACATCCCCGGTAAACTCCTTGCTGGTCCTGATGCCCTCTCCCGCTGTCCTGATCTCATCCCCTCGGATGATGCTGACAATGAGGGAGTCACCCTCCTCCCCCCATCCCTGTTTGTCAATGTTGTTGACACCATGCTCCAGGAGCACATCTCATCTCATTCCAAGACAGACCCCTTCATCCTCAAGGCTCTTCAATCCCTTGATGGAACTATCCCCCCAGCCTTTCGGTCTCACCTATCCGACTGGCAATACAAAGACAGCGTCCTTACCTTCCAAGGACGTGTTTATATTTCCCCTGATGAATCTCTCCAGCGCTCCATCCTTCAGTGCTGCCATGACCACGAGACTGCTGGTCACCCTGCTTCAATACGTACACAAATACATTGAAGGTTGCACCTCGTGTCAACAACACAAGGCCAATACCCTCCCCACTGTCCCCCTGTTCACCCCTATCCGCTCCACCTGTACCCACCACTTCCAGCAGATCTCGTGCAATCTGATCATGGACCTCCCCGAATCCTCAGGGTTTGATACTCTCTTGGTCGTGGTCGACCATGGCCTTACTAAGGGGGTAATTCTCTGCCCTACCAAGAAAACCATCACCACTGAAGGGGTTGCAGCCCTCTTTTTCCACAAAGTCTTCCTCCGATTCAGTCTTTATGACAGAATCATCTCCAATCGAGGCCCTCAGATTGCCTCTGCCTTCGCCAAAGTGCTTGGAAAAGCCCTCAACTACTCCCTCGCACTCTCCACCGCATATCACCCCCAGACTGATGGTGAAACCGAACAGGTCAACCAAGAAGTTGAGACCTACCTCCACATCTTCTGCGGGAGTAACCCCACCACATGATCCAAACTCATCCCCCATGCTGAGTTCGTTCACAATCACTGCCCCCACTCTGTCACTGGACAGACCCCATTCTATCTCATGATGGGATATGAACCCCGTGCCCTTCCCTCGGTTATCACTGACTCCCACATCCCCGCCATTGAGGACTGCCTCAAATCCCTTGTTGCCGCCCGCAATGAAGCCCTCGCAGCCCACGAACTCACTCGCCAACTCATGGCATCCCGAAACCACTGCTCTTTCACCCCTTTCACCAAGGGATCCAAAGTCTGGCTTGAGGCCAGAAATCTCAAATGCTCCATCATCAACCCAAAGTTCACCCCAAAACGTGAAGGACCTTTTACCACTGTCAAGGTGCTATCTCCCATCATCTATGAACTGTGCCTTCCATGATCGTGGAAGATCCACCCAGTGTTCCATGCATCCCTCCTATCACCCTATCGCGAAAACCCCATCCATGGGCCGAACTACCCTTCCCCACCACCTGACCTCATCAATGGACATGAGGAATATGAAATCGAGAAAATCATCCACCACCATGGACCTCCGTCCTCCCGTTCCTACCTGATCCGATGGAAGGGATACATCCCTCCTCGATGACTATAAACGTTGTCACTTGATCTTCTCAGTCTCCCACCAAACCACATCCCTTACCATCATGTCCATCACCCTCTCCGCACCCAGCGATGTTCCCTCTGACATCGCCGAAGCTGGCTGGTCTACTACCACTCCCGCCAACAACTCCCTGGAACTCAGCGATGCACCTATCCCAGTGCCATCCCCCTCCCTGATCCAACGCCTCCGCAATGATGTAGAAGGCATCCCCTCTGCATGGCCCAGCTTCAGCTGGACCCACCCCGAACCCCTCGTCCCCACCACTATACCCATTCCCCTCACCCAACAAATCTCCAACCACCCCACTCGCCTCCTGCTGTCTATACCCCTTGCTGCACTACCAAACCACCCCACACCTCTCGATGATGACCTCGCCACCGCCATCGCCACTGAACCCCGAGACTCAAGTCTCGCCATGGTGCTTGACGCCCACATGGAACCCCACTCTCCCTTCGCCCTCATGTACCATCTCTTCCTGACAAACTCCCAAATCGCTGTCTCCGCTGCCACCCCTACCACCCCTGCTGCCCAAGCACTGGTCAACCTCCACATTCGTCATCTCCACCAGACCCTGGAACACGACCTCATCCAACTGATGCACCAGTTGGACATGACTGACTTTATTATTGACATTGATTGATACCTCCAAAACCTCGCCACTACTGGCAATAGTCACGTCTCCACCCCGTCCGCATCTTCTGAACCACTCTCTGCTCAAGAAGTTGCTGCCTTGGATCATGCTGATGACTACTGGGCCGGTAACCAAGGAGTCTGGTCACTTCCCCCCAATCACCCTCACTACCACGAGGCATGTTATCAATGCTGCCGCCTTGGACATCGCCGTCCCCCATGCCCTTTCTATCAATGTCCCATCTGCCATAGGCAATCCCTGGGGCACCCCAAACGCGCATGCCCCATGCACCCATGAACATTCCGCGCATTCGCCTCCTCCTCCTCAGACTCGTCTGCACACCAGTCCCCTCACTCCTCGCACTCTTCTTCCTTGTGCCACGGTCATCTTATCCTGCCTGGATGACACCCCAATGTTCGGATTCCCCATCGAATCCCCACCCCCCCCTTCTCCGCTGGCAGCGGATGACTACAAGTTCTTTGTCAGCACCAAAGCTGACGATAACGAGACCAGCTCTAATTGAGGTGATTACTAAGGTTTTGTCACAGTCTCACCCATACAATGGGGGTGATGTTAGGATTTGTTGACCCCCCCTTATTTTTCCTTACCTCGCTCACCCTATACACCAAAGGACCTTGACCCTCGCTGTTCAAGCCCCACTTGGGTCCTTTCTTTTACCATTGTCTTTGCAATACTGCTTACTTATTTAGCGTGACTCATCCGCAGTTGTATCACCAATACTTATCCAATGTCATCGCATCTGCTCCATAGTGACTCAGCTTCTTCGCAATTCCATCACTTTCTATTGCTGACTCACCTTCTTCCATTGACCTACCCTTAACCATTTTGCTCGTGTATATAAACCTTCGATACTCAGGTGTATTCGCTATCTTAGACCTCCTGCAATTTACCTAGTATCTTGGAGTTGCTCTCAGGTCCCCCAGTCCTCATACTACTGTTGAGTGGATGCTCCCTTCGAACCCTCAATCCGTCGCCAGCCCTGCGACATCCTTAGACCCGTTGATCCCTCGGTCCTCAATGGTTCCCAGAAACTCTGCCAAGGAAGACCCTTGAGCGGACTCCCTTCAACCCGACGTTAGTCTTACATTGGCCTTAGCCTCCCTGTCAAGGAATCCCCTTGTCAGGCCCCCTTGTCCTGTCAGCTGTATAGCGACAGTAAGCCTTAGAACCCCTGCAGGCCTATGCTTGACCACATTGAGCATAACAGTCTGGAGGATTGGAGGGTCAAAGGTAAGTCATCAAGACTCAGACAAGAGAACACTGAGATGAGATTAATGGTGAAAAGAGGAGAAGCAGGAACTAAGATAATATTCAAACTGAGATCTAATAACAGAGTACACAAGTTTATATATGGAGGAGGGAAGTCCAAAAGGAGTATAGTACTAGTTGAAGGAATTGAAGTAGTGAAGTACCGGTGCAGTGCTGGTTCATCACACAGCCAGAGCTGTACACCTTATCCTAAACACCACATGATGGAATAGAGACTAACTAAATGGAATACAAGAGAGCATAGGGAAGTAACATAACATACATAGAATGAAAATGATGGAGTCAGAGTAAAAGGAGAAGTCAGAGAAGAACATAATGGAGTAAAGTCACCAGAGGTGACCAGATAGTATCAGAGGAGTCCAGAGTTGACTTAGGGAATTTCTGGGATATGACAGTCATAGAATTTGATGGTCGCAGAGAAAGGATGATTGTAGAAGTCACCAATATAGGAGGAACAATCCTAGTCATTGGATACAACTGGCTGCTACACCACAACCCTGAGATTAACTGGGAGAAAGAAACAGTTAAAATGTCACATTGTGTTATGCTCAATGTAGTTGGGGCATAGCCTGCAAAGGTTCAAGGAGTTTACTATCACTATATAGCAGACAGGATTGAGAGAGCTTGACAAGGGGTGTTCTTGACAGGAATTCTGAAGACCATTGAAGGTGATGGGATTGAGAGGTTCTGAGGACCATTGAAGGTGATAGAATTGAGGGGTTCTGAGGACCATCAAAGGCAATGTGATCAAGGGGTTTCTTATGATATTACAAAACTAGTAATGCGTCAAAGGTTTTGAAGAGAGTGACCACTCAACAGTAGGATGAGAACTAAGGGACCAAAAACAATCCAGATACTAGATAGATTGCAGGAGGTCAAAAATAGTGAATATACAAGAGTAACAGAGGCTTATATACATGAGCCAAGATAGTTAAGGGTAGGTCAATGAAGAAAGTGAGTCAGCAATAGAAAGTGATGGAATCGTGAAGAAGCTGGAGTCACTTTCAAAGGATGTGATGGCATCAGACAAAGATTGGTAATACAACTGTGAATGAGTCATGCTAAATAGGCAAGTGGTAAAGAAGTGATAAGAAAAAACAAAGAGACTCAAGTGGGGCTCAAATAGCAAGGATCAAGATCCTTTGGCATACAGTGATAAGTAAAGATAAGGAAAATAAATAGGGGTTCAACAAATCATAACACATTGTTCTATAAGCTGCTATTTATTACAAAACAATGCTATTTGTGTCTGTGATGCAGTGAAAGAAGATGATGAACAGGAGGAAGCATTGGAAGGCTATTATGCTTGAGCTGCACTAGAAGCACCACCCAAATCTTCTGAGAAATATTTAGAGGAGCTTGTACCTGAATGCTACCATAAATGGCTAAAGATTTTCTCAAAAGAAGAATCTGAGTACATGCCTATAAGAAAACCATGGGATCATGCCATAGATCTTAAAGACACATTTCAACCCAAGAAGGAAAGAATCATATCCCTGTCTATGACAGAACAAGAAGAAGTGTCAGCACTCATTGACAATCAACTAAGAAAGGTTACATACACTCTTCCAAGTCCCCACAAACTTCACCAGTGTTCTTTGTTCCAAAGAAAGATGAACAATAGAGGATGGTACAGGACTACTGATACCTCAATAAACACACAGTGAAAAACAACTATCTACTGTCATTAATCAGTCAGCTGGTAGATAAGCTAAAAGGGGCTAAATTATTCACAAAAATGTACCTCCACTGGGGATACAACAATGTATGCATTCAAGATGGTAATGAATGGAAAACAGCCTTCATTTGCTTCCTGTCATATCCCAGATTTCGACCAAGTCCCCTCTGGCCATCTCCGAGGCTGTATGACTGCCTCCGGTGATCTTACTCTGGAGTTGAAACATTCCATCGCTAAGTCTTCCCCAGTCTCTCGTCCATTCCTCCATATCTGATCCGATGTTCTTTCCCTGTATGTTATACTTATGTTACCTTCTTATACTTCCTTGTTCGCTATTTAGTTAGCCTCCATTCTATACTGTTGTGCTTGGACAAGGAAGCACAGCCCTGGCTGTGCAACTTGCCGGCACAGTAGCAGTTCCTTTGTATTCTCCGCACAACCCTAGCCTTTCCTTCTTTGGAACTCCGACCTCTGTATATAAACCCATGTACTCTTAGCTTAGACCTCAGTTCGAATATCGATTTAATTACCTGCTTTACTCCTCCGCCATTGATCTTGCATCAGCGTTCTCTCGCCTGAGTCTAGACAACTCGCCTCCGACCCTCCGATCCTCCAGCTTCCGTCCCTCTCGTAAATTAGCAACAGCGGACTCAAACAAGGGCGCACCACATAAGGTGAAGCCAAAGTTGCTTTCAAAACCGTACACCTCCAGCATTCCGGAGATTAGTACCCGGACCTCTGCAGGACCAGATTTAACACTTCCATGATGCTTTCAATGTACTTTGGGCTGTGTAACTCCCCAGCCACAATACAAGCAATGATGAATGAGCTCTTCACAGACATGGAAGACATCTGCATTGTCTATATTGATGATCTAATGCTATTTACAAAAACCAACACCCAAGAATAACATGAGGAGGCTGTACAGAAAGGCCTTGCTTGCCTTGAGGAGAACAATCTATATATTAAACCAGAAAAATGCACATTCTTCACCAAAGAAGTAGAATTCTTAGGCATGATTGTAGGAAAAAATGGATTTACATAGATGAATCAAAAGTAAAAGCAGTCCTAGAATGGCCAATCTCAAAGAATCTTTGTGGAGTTAGAAGCTTCATGGGATTAGCTAATTTCTATTGTTGGTTCATTGCCAACTATGCTTCCATCATAAGGCTATTGAATAACCTTACAAAGAAAGACAGTACATTTGTATGAAGTGAAAAATGCCAAGAAGTGTTGGACACACTGAAAAGACTATAAGGTGGGTGAGTGGACTATGATATTATGCTTTCACAATGTCCTATAGAAGTCTGGGGGTTTCTCTGCTGAGACTCAAGACTTAGGCAGGGTGAGACTAAACACTGTGTATATTTGCACAGATCTAGCTGCAGAACATACAAGATAACTAGTAAGTATTTATATAGCTTGGAACCATTTTGGAACAGAAAGGGAATGGAATGGAGCACATGGTGTACTACAATGGCCTCATGGATCAATGAATGAAAATGGGATAACACTACCATTAAAAAAGGATGGGAGAAGGAGCAGAGATCCATGATGAAAGTGACTCTAGGGACACATGTCCTTAGCTACAGAAGGGGAATGAGAGAGGAACATGGTGAATCAAGAACAGGAATCTCCATATGATTATATGAAGCATAGTCTTTGGGAAATAGAGTCCAATAGCATTTTAAGGGAAGTTCATCTTCAGGCTTCCATTCTGATTGAAGAGTTGCAAAGTGTTCTGACATTTCCAAGAATTCAGAACCTTCAGAACTGTGGGGTTTTCTGAAGAGGATTCATTGGTGTCTGACGAGTCAAGGGTTTTTCTTCTCAATGCAAAGTCAGAATAGGGTCTAGGGTTTCTGGGGCATTGGTAGGCAATGGTGGTGGCTTATACAATGATAGCTGATCAAGAGAGAGATCTTAGACCTTTTGTTATGCTTGACTACATCAAGCATAGGCCTGCAGAAGTTCAAGGGCTTACTGTTGCTATACAGCAGACAGGATAAGGGGGGGCCTGATAAGGGGATTCCTTGACAAGGAGACTAAGACTGTCGTAGGGCTAATGATGGGTCTTTCTTGGCAGAAGTTCTGAGGACTATTGAGGATCGAGAAATCAATGGGTCTAAGGACATTGCAGAACTAGCAACAGATTGAGGGTATGAAGGGAGCATTCACTCAACAGTAGAAGGAGGACTAAGGGACCAAGGGCAACCAAGATACTAGCTAGATTGCAGGAGATCTAAGATAGCAGATACACCAGAGTATTGAGGGTTTATATACATGAGTCAAATGGTTAAGGGTAGGCAAAGGAAGAAAGTGAGTCAGCAATAGAAGGTGATAGAATCATGAAGAAGTTGGAGTCACTATAGAGTGAATGTGATGGCATCAGATAAAGGTTGGTAATACAACTGCAGATGAGTCACACCAAATAAGTAAGCAGTAATGAAAAGATGATGGTAAAGAAAAGGATTCAAGTGGGGCTCAAACAGTGAGGGTCAAGGTTCTTTGCTGTATACAATGAGTTAAATGTAGGAAAAGAAAAAAGGGACCCAATGAATTGTAACATTACCTCCATTGTATGGGTGAGACTGCAATGAAACCTTAATATTCACCATGGTGGGACCCTCCCCTCAGTCATCTCCAACTCACACATCCCCATCATTGAAAACTGCCTCAAATCCCTCATTGCCACTCACAATGAGGCTCTTGCCACCCACAAACTCACTCACCAAGTCATGGCATCGTGAAACCACTGCTCTTTCATCCCTTTTGCCAAGGGATCCAAATCTGGCTTGAAGCCAGAAACCTCAAATGCTCCATTGTCAACCTGAAGTTTGCCCCAGAATGCGAAGGACCTTTTACCATTGTCAAGGCATTATCCGCCATCATCTATGAACTATGCCTCCCATGGTCATGGAAAATCCATCCAGTGTTCCAAATGTCCCTCCTATCCCCCTATTGCAAAAACCCCATACACAGGCTGAACTATCCCTTTCCACTGCTGGACCTTATTGAAGGACATGAGGAATACAAATTTGAGAAAATCATCTGACACCATGGATCTCCATCCTCCTGTTCCTTTCTGACCTGATGGAAGGGATACACTGCCAAAGAAGATTCCTGGGAACCTGAATGGAATCTATGGAACTTTGGTCCCCTCCTCAACAACTATAAACGTTGTCACTTGATCTCCTCCATCACCATCCAAATGAAACCCCTCATAATCATGTCCATCACCCTCTCCATACCCTCACCTGCCCCCAGTGATGTCCCCTCTGATGTCACAGAAGCTGGTTGGTCCACAACCACCCCCTTCCACAACCCCCTTGAACTCAATGACACATTCATCCCCATTCCACCTCTTTGATTCAACATCTCCACAATGACACAGAAGGCATTTCCTCTGCATGGCCTGGCTTTAGCTGAACCCATCCTGAATCCCTTGTCTGCATTACCATACCCATTTTCCTTGCCCATTGAATGTCCAACCATCTCACATGCCTCCCATTGTTCATATCCCCCACTGCATTGCCCAACCATCCAATCCCTCTCAATGATGATCTCACCACCACCATCATCACTGAACTCTGAGATTCCAGTCTAGCCATGGTGCTTGACACCCACATGGAACCCCATTCCCCCTTTGCCCTCATGTACTGCCTCTTCCTGATGAACTCCCACATTGCTGTCTCCACTGCCACCCCCACTGCCTCTGCTGCTCAGGCATTGGCCAACCTCCACATCTGTCAACTCCACCAGACCCTGAAACATGACCTCATTCAGCTGATGCATCAGTTGGACATAACAGACTTCATTATCAATATCAATCAATATCTCCAAAACCTGGTCACTATAGGCAATGACCATATCTCCACCCCCTTTGCATCATCTGAACCCCTTACCACTCATGAAGTCACCAAATTAGACCACATTGATGACCACTGAGCTGGAAACCAGGGAGTCTGGTCCCTTCCTTCTAACCACCCCTGCTATCAAGAAGCATGCTATCAATATTGACATCTGGGACACCATTGCTCCCATTGCCCACTCTACCAATGCTCCATTTGCCACAGGCAATCCCTGGGCCACCCTCAACAATCCTGTCCCATGGGACCACACACTTCTTGCACATTTGTATCATCCTTATTAAACTCGTCTATACACCAGTCCCCTCACTCCTTGTGTTCCTCCTCCTCATGCTGAGGGTGTCCTATCCCATTTGGACAACTGTCTGGATCCCTCATCAGATCCCCACTTCCCCTCCTTCTCTGCCAGCAGCAGATGACTATGAGTTCTTTGTCAGTGCTGAAGCTGACAACAACAAGACAGGGCATGGGGTTTGTATCTCATCATGAGATAGAACAGGGTCTGTCCAGTGACAGAATGGGGACAATAAATGTGGGTGAACTCAGCATAAGGGATGAGTTCAGACCAAGTCATGGGGTTGCTTCTGCAGAAGATGCGGAGATAGGTCTCAACTTCCTGGTTGACCTGTTCAGTTTCACCATCAGTCTGGGGGTGATATGCAGTGGAGAGTGCAAGGAAATAGTTGAGGACATGTCCCAACTCTTTGGTAAAGGCAGAGGTGAACTGTGGGCCTTGGTCAGAGATGATTCTGTTGTAAAGACTGAATTAGAGGAAGACTTTGTGGAAAAAGAGAGATGTGACCCCTTTGGCGGTGATGGTTTTCTTGGTAGGATAGAGAATTACCCGCTTAGTAAGGCCATTCAGTGATTAGATTGCAAGAGATCTGCTAGAAGGTGCAGGTGCAAGTGGAGCAAATGGGGGTAAGGGGGGGAACTGTGGGGTGGGTGTTGGCTTTGTGCTGCTGGCATGAAGCACAACCTTCAACATACTTGCATACATATTGGGCAAGGCCCAGCCACCAAAACTCAACAGTAACAAGTTTTCAGATTTTGAGATAGCCAGGGTGACCAGCAGTTTTGTGGTTGTGGCAACATTGGAGGATGGAACAATGAATGGATTTGTTGAAGGGAATGTAGATGCATCCTTGGAAGATAAGAATGCCATCCTTGTATTGCCAATTGGCAAGGCAAGACCAAAAGATGGGGGAAATGGTTTCATCAAGGGATTGGAGGGTCTTGAGGACAAAGGGGTTGGTCTTGGAGTGAGATGAGATATGTTCTTTGAGCATGGCATCAACGACATTGATAAACAAAGAGGGAGGGAGGAGAGTAACTCCCTTGTTGTCAACATTGTTGGAGAGAAGGAGATCAGGGTGGCAGGAGAGGGCATCGGGGCCAGCAAGGAGTTTACTGGGGACATGAATCATGGTGAGATCGAAGTCGGTGAGGTTAAGGAGCCAACAAGTTTGTCAGTGGTTGAGATTTTGTCCTGACCAAAAGTAGGTCAGATTCTTGTGGTCTGTGAATATGAATACTTGGACCAGGTAGAAGCTGCCATGGAGATAATGGCACCAGGATTTCAGGGCTTGCATGATAGCAAGGAGTTCCCAATTGTAGATGTTGTAGTTTTGTTCTGCTGGTGAGAATGACTGGTGCCAATTCCCATTGATATTGGTTTGAAGGAGGATAGTGCCAGAGGTGAACTTGGAAGTATACATTGCAATAGCAAATTGAGTGGAGAGATTGGGGAGTTGAAGAATGGGGTGGGTGAGAAAAAGTTCTTTGAGGTGATCAAAGGACTTCTGACATTCAGGGAATCAGGCCCAGGAACTGGTTTTCTTCATGAGATCAATGAAGGGGTGGGCGATGGAGAAGTAGTCTGGGATGAAGCAACAGTAGAAATTGGTGAAGCCAAGGAAGGAGCAGACATCGCAAAGTTTCTCAGGGATGAGCCAGGATGTGATCCCATCTAGCTTGACAGGGTCCATGGTGAGTTGACCAGATTTGACGATCATTTCTAGATATTCAACTTCTTTGGAGGTGAAGTTGCATTTCTCAAGTTTGAGATGAAGGTCAAGTTCCTTCATGCACTGTAGGACACACTTGGTTTGTTTGGCATGGGTTTTCTCATCGGGGAAGAAGATAAGAAGATTGTCCATGTAGATGATGAGCCATTCTTCGGCAACATATCATGGAAGGAGTCGTTCGTGAACCTTTGGAAGGTGGCAGAGGAGTTGATGAGACTGAAGAACATTATAGTCAGTTTGAAGAGTCCTTTATGGGTGATAAAGGCAGCTTTCCATTGATGTCCATCTTTGATTTGGACATTGTTTTAGCCCCATCAAAGATGAAACTTTATGAAGACCTTGGCATCACGGAGTTTGTCAATGAGGTCAGAGACTAGGGGGAGGAAATAGGCATTGTGAATGGTATGTTCATTGAGATACCTTTAGTTCTGGCATGGACAGAGTCTGCCATCCTTCTTTTTGATGAAGAAGAATGGGAAGGCTTGGGAAAAATTTAAAGGGCATATCTTGCTTAAAGCAAGTTTTTCAATGAGGAAGGCTTCTATAGTCTTACACTCATCTGGGGAGAGGAGATACATATATTTTCCTGACCTTGAGAACAAAGAATTTATCAAGATTGATCTTGTGATTATAAGAACGAGAGGTATGTGGTCCATGATTTCCTTAGAGAAGACAGAGGCAAAGTTGGAGTATTCCAGGATAAGAGTGACTTTGGGTTTGGCTTGTTCAAGGGCTTACTGTCACTATACAGCTAACAGGAATGAGTGCCTGATGAGGGGATTCCTGAACAGGGATACTAGAGACTGCCGTAAAACAAACAATGGTTCGAGGAGTCCAACAAGGGTCTTCCTTGAAGGAGGTTCTGAGGACTGTTGAGGATCATGAGATCAATGGGTCTAGAGATGTTGCAAGACTAGCGATGGACCAAAGGGATATGAGGGGAGCATCCACTCAATAGTAGAATGAGGATTGAGGAACTGAGGGCAACCAAGATACTAGATAGATTGCAGGAGGTCAAAGTTAGTGAATACACCTGAATACCAATGGTTTATATACACAAGCCAGATGGTTAAGGGTAGGCAAAAGGAAGGAAGTCAGTCAGTGATAGAAAGTGATGGAATCACAAAGAAGCTGGAGTTACTATGAACAGATGTGATGGCATCAGACAAACTGTTACAAGTAAGTGCAGTTCCGGAGGTTCCGGGACTTGTTCCCGTGGTTCCGACACTTCTGAGGTACCTTCCCGTGGTTCCAAAGGTTCCGGAATTCTGGAACCATCAGAACACTTCAACACTCTTCTATCAGAATGGAAGCCTGAGGATGGACTCCCCCTAGAATGCTATTGGACTCTATTCCCCAAAGATTATGCTCCATATGGTCATATGGAGATCCCCATTCTTGACTCACTCTGTTCCTCCTTTGTTCCACTTTTGTAACTCTTACCATGTGTTCCCAGAATCACTTTTGCCACAGACCTCCACTCCTCCTTCCATCCTCCTTCTGATGGCAGTGTTGTCCCATTCTTACCATTGATCCATGAGGCCATTGTAGCGTACCATGTGTCCTGTCCCATTGTCTTTCTGTTCTGAGATGGTTCCGGGCTGTATAAATAGCTAGTAGTTGTCTTGTATATTCCTTAGCTAGATCTGCGCAATTATACGCAGTGTTTAGTCTCATCCTGCCTGAGTCTCGAGTCTCAGCAGAGAACCCCTTAGGACTTCTATAGGATGTTGTGTCGCCTTTGAGGACACACTGAGACTAGACGTTGCGCATGTGTAACACAAACATTGGTAATACAACTGCAGATGAGTCATGCTAAATATGTAAGCAGTAATGAATCAATAAAAAAGAAAAGAATAACCCAAGTGGGGCTCAAACAGTGAGGGTCAAGGTCCTTTGGTGTATACAAATAAGTGAAGATGAGGAAAAGAAAAGAGGGGCCCAACAAATCACAACAGTTTGCCTCTACCTTTGCCAAAGAGTTGGGACGTGTTCTCAACTACTCCCTTGCACTCTCCACTGCAACCACTCCCAGACTGATGGTGAAACCAAATGGGTCAACCAGGAAGTCGAGACCTATCTCTGCATCTTCTGTGGAAGCAACCTGAAACAACTTCTAATCCCCTGCAGTAGTGAGGTATGTAATGGTCCTTTGACCCTTGAATAAAGGTAGTGATCCCTTTGGATCCTTATGAGCAAAGAAGGAGGGAAATCTCCAAGACTTCAAAGCTGGGGACTCCAGCCTTGAAGCCCTGGGGTTTATATACTATTCTACTATATGTACATGTTGTGGTAAATACCATAAAGAGACATTGTATCATGATAAGAAGAAAATACATGATTGGTTAATAAGAAAGCATGAGTCATAAAGAAGCATGTCTGTGAGAGAAAGAAGTAAAGAAGCATGCATCATGTGAAACATGATGAGTGATGTCATTATGACATCATAGAGAAGAGATAAGGGTCTAGCCCTTAAGCATGTGACAAGTCACATGACTTGTGGTCTAGACTGCTGATGTAAGCAGTCACATGATAAGTTATGCTGGAAAATGTCTAAGTCCCAGTGGCCTTGTGCTGATAGGGGTTTTCCTTATATAGGTGGTCAGGAGTTTGACTCCTGTCATGAGCAGGTCTTTTAAATAGGAAAAAGAGCATTCGTAACACAACTCCACCACATGGTCCAAACTCATTACTCATGCTGAGTTTGCTCACAATTACTGTTCCCACTCTGTCACTGGACAGACCCCATTCTATCTCATGATGGGATATGAACCCCATGCCCTTCCCTTGATCATCTTCAACTCACACATCCCTGCCATTGAAGATCACCTCAAGTCCCTTGTTACAGCCCACAATGAGGCCCTTACTGCCCACAAACTCACTTGCCAAGTCATGGCATCATGAAACCATCACTCCTTTACCCCTTTCACCAAGGAATCCAAAGTCTGGCTTGAAGTCAGAAACCTCAAATGCTCTGTTGTCAACCCCAAATTCACCCTGAAACGTGAAGGACCCTTTACCATTGTCAAGGTACTATCTCCCATCGCCTATAAACTGCATCTTCTATGATTGTGGTAAATCCATCCAGTATTTCATGCATCCCTCTTATCCCCCTATCATGAAAACCCCATATATGGGCTGAACTACCCCTCCCCACTGCCAGACCTTATCAATGGACATGAAGAATACAAATTTGAGAAAATCATCCAACATCATGGATCTCCATCCTCCTGTTCCTTTCTGATCTGATGGAAGGAATATACTGCTGAAGAAGATTCCTGGGAATCCGAATGGAATCTATGGAACTCTGGTCCCCTCCTCAATGACTAAAAATATCATCACTCAATTTCCTCCATTACCACCCAAACAATACCTCTTACCATCATGTCCATCGCTCTCTTCACACCCTTTCCCTCATCTAGTGACATCTCCTCCAATGTCACCAAAACTGGTTGGTTCATGACCACCCCATCCACCAATCCCCTCGAAATCAATGATCTACCCATCCCCATCCCACCTCTCTCTCTGATTCAACACCTCTGCAATGATGTGAAGGACACACCCTCTGCATGGCCTGGCTTTAGCTGGACCCACCCTGAACCTCTTGTTCCCACTACTATATCTATTCTCCTTGCCCAACAAATCTTCAACTGCCCCACTCATCTCCCACTATCCATACCCCCTGCTGCTCTATCCAACCACCCCACTCCTCTTGATGATGACCTTGTTACTGCCATTACCACTGAACTCTGGGACTCCAGCCTCATCATGGCGCTTGATGCCCACATGGAACCCCACACTCCTTTTGCCCTCATGTATCATCTCTTCCTGATGAACTCCTGCATCACCATCTCTGCTGCTATTCCCACTGCCTCTGCTGCCCAAGCATTGGCCAACCTCCATATCCGTCAGCCCCATCAGACCCTAGAGCATGACCTCATCCAACTGATGCATCAGTTGGACATGACAGACTTCATTATCAATATAAATCAATACCTTCAAAATCTTGCCACTATGGGCAATGACCATGTCTCTACCCCCTTCACATCCTCTGAACCCCTTACCACCCACAAAATCACCATCCTAGATTACATTGATGATTACTGGGTCAGAAATCAAGGAGTCTGGTCTCTACTCCCAAATCACCCATGCTACCATGATGCCTGCTAACAATGTTGATGTCTTGGATACCCTCATTCCCATTGCCCACTCTATCAATGTTCCATTTGCCACAGGCAATCCCCAGGCCATCCCCAATACTCTTGTTTCATAAGCCCACACATACCTTGTGCATTCACATCCTCCTCATCAGACTCATCTACACACCAGTCCCCCTGCTCCTCTCATTTCTCCTCATCATGCTGAGGTCATCCCATCCCATCAGGAAGGTGCCCCCATGTTCAGATCTCTTGCCAGGTCCTCACCCCTTCTCCCTCCCTGAAACAACCCAATAAAGATGAAGCAAGAGATGAGAGGGAATGACCCTTTGGTCCTTAGGGCAATAAGCTTGTGAGGGAATCTCCAAGACTTCAAAGCTGGGGACTCCAGTCTTGAAGCCCTGGGGTTTATATACTATTCTACTATATGCACATGTTTGTGTAAATATCATAAAGAGATATTGTGCCATGATAAGAAGAAAATACATGATTGGCTGATAAGAGTGCATGAGTCATAAAGAAGCACATCTGTGAGAGAAAGAAGTAAAGAAGCATGCATCATGTGAAACATGAGGTGTGAAGTTATCATGACATCATAGATAAGAGATAAGAGTCTAGCCCTTAGACATGTGACAAGTCATGTGACTTGTGGTCTAGACCGCTGATGTAAGCAGTCACATGATAAGTTATGCTGGAAAATGTCTAAGTCCCAGTGATCTTGTGCCAATAGGGATTTTTCTTATATAGGCAGTCAGGAGTTCAACTCCTGCCATGAGCAAGTTTTTAAATAGGAAGAAAAGAGCATTCGTAACACTCACCACCAGCAGCGGATGACTATGAGTTCTTTGTCAGCACCAAAGCTGACAATAACAAGACCAGGTCCCATTATGGTGACTATTAGGGTTTTGTCACAGCCTTACCTGTTACGAACACTTTCTTCCTATTTAAAACTCGCTCATGGCAGGAGTCGAACTCCTGACCCTCTATATAAGGAAAACCCCTGTCAACACAAGGTCGTTGGGACTTAGACATTTTCCACCATATCTATCACGTGACTGCTTACACCAGCAGTCTAGACCACAAGTCACGTGACTTGTCACATGCTCAAGGGCTAGACCCTTATCGCTTATCTATGATGTCACGATGACATCACACCTCATGCACAACATGCCCATCACACGAGGCATGCTTCTTTACTTCTTTCTCTCACGGACACGCTTCCTTATGACTCATGCGGTCTTATCGACCAATCATGTATTTTCTCCTTATCATGGTATGATGTCTCTTTATGATATTTACACAAACATGTACATACAATAGAATAGTATATAAACCCCAGGGCTTCGAGGCTGGAGTCCCCAGCTTTGAAGTCTTGGAGATTTCCTCACAAGCTTATTGCTCTAAGGACCAAAGTGGTCATTCCCTCTACTCTTTAACTCTCTCTTTATTGAGTCGTTTCATTACCCATACAATGGGGGTAATGTTATGATTCATTGAGCCCCTCTTTTCTTTTCCTCATCTTTGCTTATTTGTATACATCAAAGGACCTTGACCCTCACTGTTTGAGCTTTGCTTGGGTCATTCTTTTTTTCTTCATTGATTCATTACCACTTATATATTTAGTGTAACTCATCTGCAGTTGTATTACCAATGTTTGTCTGATGCCATCATATCTATTCATAGTAACTCCAGCTTCTTCACGATTCCATTGCTTTCTATTGCTAACTGACTTTCTTCCTTTTGCCTACCCTTAACCATTTGGCTTGTATATATAAACTATCGATACTCAGGTATATTCACTAATTTTGACCTCCTACAATCTATCTAGTATCTTGCTTGCCCTCAGTCCCTCAGTCCTCATCTTACTGTTGAGTGAATGCTCCCCTCATACCCCTTTGATCCATTGCTAGTCTTGCAATGTCTCTAGACCCATTGATCTCACGATCCTCAACAGTCCTCAGAATCTCCTCTTGAATTTCTGCAGGCCACACTTTGACTATAAGATAGTTCTGAAGAGTCTATGGAGATAATGATAATGTTACCCCCAGCAACATCTTTCAATTTCATTGGCTTCTCAATTGGGGAGGCATCACTAGAACCTGAGAGAAAGGGTTGGAGCTCTAGTAGAGGATCACATACCAAAGGTTGATCAGGAGAAGGAAAGTTGCCCACTTGCTGGGGATTGCATGACATCCAGTAATCTGAGGAAGGAGGGCTAGTTTCAGATATCTGATCCTTTGAAGATGACTTGAGCTCTTGAGGCTTATCACATGTCATTTTCTGGCCACCAGAGAATGACTGGGACTCTGTAAGACTGTAAATTTTGAGCTGGTATGAAGGAAGTAATGGGGCATATTGGCAGGTCCATGTTATCATCATCATCATAATCAAATTAATCATTGAAGCAGTCTGATTCAGAATCTGGTCCAAATTCAGTGCATATATTCCACTTATCTGCAAATGTATCATAACACCACTGTGCATTGCTATACTGTGGCCATATAGTAGTGTAGTGATTTTAACTGGCTGGGGTATGAATTCGGAATCCATTTTGCTCATTCCAAGTAGAAAACATTGACACCCTTCCATCTGGAAGCAAGATTATCACTGACATGCTTGATATGCTGTTCACAACTCTGTTTAGCTCTGGCCAACTTGTTCTCTGCAAGTTTGGTATTTGCTAGGGTCTGCTGAGCAAAAAACTCCTTCCATATCTCTCCATGTTTTTGACCACTCCCTTTAATAGGTGGTGGAATGATCTGAACAGGGCCATAAAGAAGCAATTGCACAGAAGAGGGAACATCAGTGGAAGTAGACAAGACAGGTGAAGACTGTTGCATGGAAGAGGGGCTAGTAGAGGTAGGTGGGCTGGAAAAAGGTTCCTGCACTAGGAGGGCAACAGGAGAGGCAAATAGACCATCAGATAAATCAGGTATGCCCTTCAGAATTGATTTTGTGGGATGGCAATGCATATTGATCCACTTAGCATCTTGCAATCCCCCCAGCAAACATTTAAAATTCAGGTTCCAGTACTTGTCACAAGTGCCCCAATAAACATAGATTGATATATCTGCATCAAACATTGGATGGACATATGGCAAAGTGGCCTTGTTAGTAACATCCACCATAGCATCCACTCTCGAATTGAAAGAGGTGAAACTAGCCATGGGGAAATTTCAAAGCATCTCAATCATGGTGGGGAAAATGCTTTTGAAATGCAAAATTTCAACCCAAGTGGGATTGTTTACCAAAATTGCCCATGAACAAAGAGAAATAAGGTGCTGGAAGGTGATGAGTGCACATTTTGCCACCTCACAAGCAGCATGCTCTGTCGGAAACAAGCCCACATAATTCACATTAGAAGACACCAGTCTAATTATAATATTGTGAGAACACTTGACCAGGAGAGCCCTGAACACCTGAGTAAGGAAGTTATCAAGTTTGAGCCACTTGGTAAGGAGCTCAGAATAGAGGGTAAACATCCCATTCAAGGGCATGATGAGTATTGTTTGATCAGAATAATGGAGGCAAGAAAAGAGTGGTCTGGTATACAGCGAATTTTGGAATGCATATGGCAGGTGTGGATAACACACAGACATTACACAGAGGCAGGTCAGGTTGTAAATAAAGTCTATTCCTTTGGCAGGTGGTAGAATAGCTGTAGGAGGCACCTCTAACACATTTGGGGAGGTGAAAACCTGTTTTGTCTTGAAATTGATAAATATATACATACATAGATGAACTGAGATATGCAGCAATTATTATTATTGATACATGAATCAAAGTATTTAAGATAACTCTCACCAATGCTGAATATAGCAGCAAGAACAAAAATTGAATTCAAGGTGGGGAAGATAACAAGGAAAATTCTAGTGCAAACACCAAAGGAGAGCACAAGGCAATAAACATGATCAGAGAACTGAGTGACCTTGGGCAAATTAGTCAATCAAAATCAGTCAGAGAACAGTATTAGACTTACTAGATAGTGTTTATAGGGTGGAAGCAGAGGAGGAATCAATCAATTTGTGGATTGAAGCCAGAAGCTTGTAGATGTGAGCTGCAATAAAAGGATGTCAGAGAAGCTCCTCAATGTAAACACTGAAGAGCAGCTATGTGAGAGGAAAGAAGCTCCTCAGTGTAGACATTAATGAGCTATGGTGATGGTGACAGGGAAGACTCCTTGATGTAAATACCAGTGAGTTGAGTAACGGCAGAAGAAGATATTTGAGATGCAAAGAGAACAACAAGGCAGAAACTTTAAATAAAAAGGCCCAGGTATCACCCAATGCAAACAGTGAAAATGTGAAGTGGTTGTGGCTCACCAGTGAATTTGAAAGGAACAATGAAAATCCTTATCCAATGATGAAAGAGACTACCTGTAGTAAACCACAGACTGAGATGAGACATGAGACACAGGGACTGAATGTTGAATGAGGAGTGGTGGAGGCACTGATTGATTACACATCTACACACATTACATAATACAATGAGCGCTTTTTGGTAATCGGATCACACATGTTGGCCACAGTGTCAATGACACCGATGATGTTTTTCACCACTTGTGTGTTAGATTCCCCTGCTGTTTGTGGTTTACTATGAACAGTTTCCCCCTTCCCCCCTTCCCCCCTTCACTACCTGTGGTTTACCACCAGTAGTCTCTCCGTTTGCCTGGTGATGATGATCATTGCTGTGCTGTACCACTTTCAATGATGGTGATGATGCTCTCCTCCCCAATGTGTACCCTCCCTCACTGTCCATGATAAACTATGGACAGCTTCCTCTCTTTTTATCATTACCCATGATTTATCACAGGTAATCTCCATTCATCCAGTGACAACATTGTCGCCTTATTCCTTTATGCTCTCCAGCATCTTTTCTTCCCTTGTTGTCCATAGTTTACCGTGGGCAGCTTCTCCCTTTCACTTTCATGGTGCACTGCTGGTGGCCTCTTCATTCACCCAGAGATAATTATCATTGCTCTCCAATGTTCAGCACCAGGGAATGTCTTCCCTGTGGTCAGTTTATCCTTACTTCCTGGATGTGTTAGCTTTGTTTCTCCCCTTTCACTGCAGGCTCATGAAGGTTACCATTCTCTCTTTCCCTCTCTATGATACAATGTTGTCTATATCCATATCCTTTCTCACTATACAAGAATAATTGGGCTGGAGGTCATCTTCAGATCTGTCACCTGTCCTCGCATAAATACTTGCAGCACTTGCTTCAATATCCATATTTAACTCCCCATCCAATTTCTTACTCATAGCAAGGGGGCTTTCATAAGCCATGAGCAAAGCTGACTCTCTATCATCACCCTTCATGGTCCCATTCTTCACCATCTGCCAATTGGGTTGTGTGGTATTGAGCTTGGAAACTCCTTCTCTTACTCTCAGCCATTCTGTTTGAGCCACTGTGAATTTTATATCATATAACCCTTGTGTGGCTTGATTCTTCTTCCTATTCATGGATGCTAGAAGTGTAACCATGATATCAGCTGTAGCCCCATTTCACCATTGCTTCACTGGCCAACCCTAGTTTCTCACACATCAGCCTCTGAACTCATCTGCCTATATGATATATACTATCATGTCCATCAATATGACCATTAAAACACAAATATCAGAAAATGGAGAACTGCTCTAAAAGCCATGTTCAGAATTGTTGAAAGCGACTAACTATAGGACACTTATCTATAGCCTGAGTAGTGTATATTTAGTACATGAGAAAGGCTTACTTAATATGTAGTGTACTTAGTATAAAGTGTAGAGTTCTGACTCCACTTTAATAAGAACTTCTTTACTTCAAACCACCACCATCAGACCAAGTCCCCAAGCTCTGTCCTTACCCTCAGTGAGTACATGGCTACCTGGTATGGTAGAGTTGTTGTCCCTATGTAGGTTCCATGATCCTAGCTGCTATGAGCCTAAGTACAGGCTTGACACCTAATATGTGTCACCTGGAACAGTGCAAGTTCAACAAGCATTTGAAATACTTCCTCTTTTCTCCAAACACAACTTGCTTGGCCTTAGGGATACTTGGTTTGGTGGGATATGAACGGATCAGGTAACTGGATTCCACACCATGCAGACTAAATCTGTTAGTGAAGTTGTTGATTAAGAACACCAACTGCTCTCAATGAACTGCAATACTCCCACTATGGGAATACTCACAGGATGGTAAAGAGTCAAGGCAAAAAGTTTGATACATTGCTATGGATAGGGTGGTGGTTTTCATCATCTTTCTGTCATTACAAACAGTGAGCCTGCAATAACCTTGTCAGTACTATCTGTCTTTGTAGCAGATGCCACATACTCACATCTGTCCATCATATATACCCCAGATGTATACATCTTTCTGCCCACTGATGAACATGATTCCTTTCAGTACTGTCATAGCTAATTGGATGCTCATGAATGAAATGAGAATGTCATTGTCAAATGTCTAGACCATGACCTAGCATTCATATATGCCAGTTGCCAGTTGCACATCTGTTCCAGTGGGAGCAGGGTTGCTCATCATGCAAGTATAGTAAATATGCTCATAATGCATAATTTTGATTGCTAATGACTGTTAAGTGAGGGTACATTTAGTCAAGGTTTAGGTCATGCCGGGTGTAGGGTCTATGCATTATGAGGGTATGCATTATGAGCATATCTACTGTAATTTTGCATCCTGTGCCAACTTGTTTCATGATCACCCCCTTGAACTTTATTTATAGCAGTATGATCAGCTCCATGATTTATGTAATGTTGCTGCCACTCTCTATCATTTTGGCCTTCCCAGTTTGGCACCAAAGAATCAAGTATCTGAGACCTGTACTGAAACACAAAGTCTTGCAGTGAATAGACCAAGTCCAGACTGAGCTGGTACACCCAGGGGTATTGAGTAAGTAAATGTGCAGTTTGGAATTCATCCCAAGAAATTCCTAGAGGGTCTGTGTTGAGGGGCTGAGTGGAAAAGTGATTCTCTGGGAGGTCCAAAGGTGTAGAAGGTGTCCCAAGTGGTTTTGGATGATTAGTCAGTTGGTCAAAAAGGTGAAAAAGTGATCAGAAAAGTCAAAAAGTAGGAAAGGAGATGCAGAATAGTGAAATTTGGTATTTGGGAGGTGGAAAAGTTCTTCAAACAGTGCTAGATACATTCATTTATAGTCCCAGGCATTTTCCAAGACTGCATAAATGAGCCAAAGTGCTGGAAAAGATAACTAAAGTGTCTGTGATAAGGAAAAAGTATTGAGGAACAAAGT
Source organism: Austroboletus niveus (assembly GCA_038090255.1). NCBI lineage: Eukaryota > Fungi > Basidiomycota > Agaricomycetes > Boletales > Boletaceae > Austroboletus > Austroboletus niveus. The sequence goes on from JBBPMJ010000157.1 coordinate 24,092, forward strand.
CTGAGGCATGAGAAACTGCTCCAAGGCATAGGAACACTGCTTTGGCAGTGAGAAAACATTGGCTGGAGTGCAGGAATCATTGGTGCAAGTGGGGAAACCTCACTCAAAGCTATCAAATGGTCAGAATGGTCTGCCAAAGTACAGGGTGGCAGCATAGGTGCAAGGAGTGTGGGCCAGAGTACTTCAGGGCGTGGGAAATTCGGCCAAAGCACAGGAATACCACCCAGATGATGTGCAAAGGTGTCAGGACTCACAGAGATGATTCTAAGAGTGATGAGGGCAACCATAGAATATTGAATCAGACCTGTTTATAAATCTAGAGCAACTTGGTGCTCTACAGCAGGTATCTTCCTTGCAAGTTACTCACATGGCTGTACTGATGGGGTCACAGAACGCATGCCACCATGCAAATGACTGGATCTCCTCAAGGCAGTTCAAGTTCCATATCTTCATACCCTGGTCACCTACTAATTGGTTAGTTGCCAACATTCTATTCATCACAGATAGCCACTTACTCCCACTCATGAGTAGGTTTCTCTGCTCATTTATTGCAAGACAATTTATCAAAATTCCAGGTTCTTTAATCAGTCATCCAGCCAGCTGGTATCATGGAGAGGAAGTTTGGCAGAAAGAAAGCATTGTGGATGTATTATATATCATGTAGCATTGTCTGAAATTTATATTTTATGGAATATGATATTATAAGTTATGCCAGGCCTATAATTCCAATGATGTAAACTTTTAATAATAAGATGATTGCTTAAAGATGATTGCTTGGAGCAATATGGTAATTGTGTACATCTCAACCTAATTATCCTCAACAATAAGATGACTATTTGGAGTGTTCAATAGTTGTGTGACAGTGAACATCACAACCTAATTATTATGGCCAACCATAACAATAAAGCAATTCTTTGAAACATACAATAGTCACTTGACAGTGAACATCATGACCTAATTATGATTAATCAGTGCCAATATAACTTAGTATGGCGATTATTTGCAGTATACAATAGTTGCACAATGGCAGACATGACAACCTAATTATGATGGTCAACAAGGCAACAGAGCAATTTCACATAATGACTAAGTCCTGGCAGTGGGTAATTGGAAGGTACTTCTATAGTATAGAAGAACACACACCCAGATGTCATTTTGGAATTCTCAGACCCTCTATGAGCACTATAAACACTTATATTCCCCATGAATGCTAGAGATGTTCTAGTCCTCCCTGGGGTTGAACTCCAATGAGGACCCTACATATTCCAGCAGCAGCAGCAGAACATTAGAAAGTTTGGACAATGGGCAAAATAAAGGAAAAAGTAATATCATGTGTGAACTCTGATAGTCATTCCAAGTCTGGATATGAGACACCAAAGGGCAAGTCAATACTTGATCCTGTGAGTTTTTTCTTTTCCTTGCTGCAATGCATACTAACTCTGCACTAGGAATGGATACACTGCAAGGTTCACATCAGAGAAGCCAATTACTCATCTGAGTTGCAAGAATACCTTCAAAAATCAGAGGATACCCTTGTGGAGGCAGTCAAAAAGAACAAAGAGCTTACTGTAAGACCACCAGAAGCGGCACATTTATCTTTGCTTATGTTACATATAAGACATGAATAACCATCTGCAAAAAGAAGGAGAAAGCACTGGAAACCTTGTATAGTCTGAATCACTGGATAGAGACAACAAACATAAAGAGACAGAGCAAACTGATGGAACTGATGGTATGTTGAGTTTGCTGATCCTTTGTAGGCACAGAAAGAAGCAATTGCTGCAATAAAGAAGGAACTAGAGATCAAATGCCAAAACATTGGAAAAAAAAATAAGATCAGTGTGAGTAGCTCATCAACATCACAGTGAGAATAGGCTCTTGAACTCTGGAAGCAGGTACAAAAAGAGAATGAAATTGCCATGATGAGAAAGCAGTATGAACACAATCTACAAAATATACAAGTAAGTGTGAAATAATGAGCACCCAGAAATAAAATTCACTAAGTCCATACCATAGAAACATAAATCAAATTCAGCTATAGCACCACCATCAGACATTATGCATGTCACTGTGGAGAATATCTCATGGAAGTCAGAAACCTCATGAAGGGAAGAATGACAATTGGTGGCAAAAACAACTTTAACATCACCCAAGGAACCATTGAGCAGAAAAGCCAGAGTATTGAAAAGAGTAACAGTGATCGCCAAATTAATGGTAACTCTATCACCATCCAAATTGATAATGGACTTGAATTATTCTATAGGATGTGCCACTGAAGAAGCTGATATGAAATCAAATGCCAAGGCTGAAGAACCAGGGCCATTAGAAATAAGAGCACATGAGGAAAGGATGTGAGCCAACCCAGAGGAATACATAAGAAGCATAGAGGCCTTGGTGAACTGTTTTCTCAATGAATGTAACTTTACAAAAGAAGAAAATCCACTGGCATGAAGGAAAAAGAGGGTGTCCAGCCAGAGGAAACAATGCCTGGAGGATAAAAAAAGGGATAATCATTCAAAACATCTTGTGGGACATCTTAATGGCTTCATTGACACACACTTATTATTTTCCAGGAATATGTGCAGAGCCTATTCAAAAAAGTGTATAGTGTTGAGTGTGACAAGGATTTTGGAAGTTATTCATCCACAATAGTGAATCAGGTAAAATCATTTGCAGCAGGAGAAGCAGGGCCAAATGATAATTGACCATGGTGGGATATGAGAAGCATGAAGATCTCTGCCTGGAATGATGCTGTCATAGAAGTTTTGACAGAAATTTTATTAACAGATCTTGAGGAACAGTTGTCACAATTACTGTCAAAGTCCAGGGAATACTGAAAGAATGCCATCAGCAAGAAATTTTCTTGCATCAAAGCTGTATGGACCCAGGCCCAACCGAAAAGGACAGATGCAGGCATATTTGAGAATCCTGAGGAAATTGAGGAGTGTAGGATTGAGCAAACTGAAAAAAGATTAAGGAGGATAAGGACACAGAAGCATAGGGCAAATGTAAGGCATGCATCTTATCAAACACAGCAATTGACATCTTGATGACAGAAATACAGCCAGTGACTCATGATTACCAAGTCAATCACAAAAACAAAGCAGGCAGTCAATGATGAAGATGTGGAGACCTGGATGTGGTTGGCCAGCATCTTGAAGCAGCTGTGATGGGATGGAATGAGTTATGATGAAAGGGTTGTAGAGCTTTGAGTAGCTCTAGGTTTATATTTTATTATTTCACATCATTCAGATGCTTTGTACTGAAGTTCTTTCATCTGTATTGGACACTCAGACTATTTGCCCATAGTCCACAGTCCTCTGGACTTCTTTCTCATGCACCAGTCTTCTGGGTATCTGTTCCTGTGAACTTCTTTCCCACACACCAGTTTTCCAGACTTCTGTTTCCTGCGCTCTGGACTTACCTTAGCAACTATATTCTTTCACTATATGTAGATGTTTCATCTATGTTTTGGCATATGTTTGACATATGTATACAGTCCTGGGAATGCCCGAACTATAAATGAATTTCCCATCTACTACCTATCTATTTTCCGAAGATCTTTCTTCATACTTTCACAGAATACATCAACTTTCCATACTCTTTATGACCTGTTCATATCTATTGACTTCAGAAGACTGCTCCTACCACCATTTCAATACTCCGGACTTCCAGAACCTGTCCCAGATCCATTAGGGACCCCTTGGGACGAAATCCAAATCTCACACTCACCTACCCAATAAGCTGGAGTGATGGATCTGTGGAACAAAATCAAAGGCTTGTTAATGTGAGCTGCAATGAAAGAGGTCATGTGATAACAGAGAAGCTCCTCAATGTAAACACCAAAAAGAAATGATATGGAATAAGATAAAAGCTCCTTAGTGTAGACACTGGTGAGCTATAATAGTAGTGGCAGAGAAGACTTCTTGGTATAAACACCAGTGAGCCAAGCAATGGAAGGAATGATTTGAGATGCAAAGGGGATACCAATGCAAAGACATCAAATAAAAAGGTCCAAATATGGCCATCCACTCAAATCAGCTCGTAGAGAGACTAACAGTACCATGAAGTGGTCATGGGCCAGGCTCACCAGTGAATCCAAGAGGGACAATGATGATCATCACCCAATGACCAAAGAGACTACTGGTGGTATACCATAGATAGTGACAGGAAGAAACTATTTGCAGTAAACCATGATCAGGAAGATGCTAGGCCTATGGTGTCAACATGGAGAACAAGAAAGATTTAGCATGAGGAGTTTACCCATGGTGGTGCAATTATGTTACATTATGTGTGATACCCATGGCAACAATGACTTGGATGATTGAATCATTTCCTCCCTACTGTACTTGCTTGTTCTCCTCAGTATTCACCTCTTCCTGTCCATGGTTTACTGCAGACAGTCCCCCCCTCTTCTACTCATCACTACCCATGGTAGTCTCTCTGTTCACCTGGTAATGATTATCATCATTGCACTTATCTGCATACTCCAATGTTCAACACTGGGAAGCATCTTTCCCACTATTGCTGTCCATGATATACTGTGGACATCTTCTCCCCTTCATTGCCCATGGTGTACTGCTGGTAGTCTCTGACCACTAGGTGACAATTATCATCACTCTCTGATGTTCAGTATCAGAGTGCCTCCACTGCAGTCAATTATTCCTCACTTTCCACAGTATTGTTCCATGGGTTGTCTTTATCTCATTCTTCAAATATCTGTTTGCCAGACTGCTATCACTATCATCACTTGTCTGGGAGCATCTTTGATATTGTCAATTTGTATCTGATAAACAATTATCATTCTTTTCCTCACCCCTTTTAGTGTTTAGGTTAGAGCACTTTTCTCTTTTTCATTGCTGGTGATTTACTGCAGGTAGCTTCCTACCTTCACTGCCCATGGTGTACTACTGGCAGTTATCTAATTCTTTGGTGTGAACATCTTCTCATACTCTGTCGTTTCTACACATTGATGGTACATGATTATGGTTTAGTGTATGAGCCAATTAATATGTTGCTTTCTCATTATGTGACCACCAGCCTTGCTCACTCTCTGATGTCAAATACCAGAGAGTTTATCTAAATTCCATTGATCTCTCACTCACATTTACAGATATTCTCCTGTGCATTATGCCCACTCACTATAACATTTTATTCATCCATCATGTTATTACCTTCCTTGCACAGTTATAAATTATCACTTCTTGAAGTCAATTATTGCTGGCAATCTATGAGGTTGCCTTGTTTTTTCTCTTTCAAGATAACTACCCCCACTCTCCTGTGTTTACACAAGTGAGTTTCTCTGTTGCAGTTTTTTATTGAGTTTCAGTTAGCCTTTGTATTCTGTGCAGTGAGTTCAATTTATTGGTATTGGATGTGTTGATCTGATTCACCTCTTCCAGCATTTCTTATGCCCCTTGCTTAGTATTGTTACTGGTGCTTTCTCATCATATGGAATCAATAAATGCCCATGCTTGTTCATTTTCTTGTTCTGAAAATCCACTTACATGTTCAAATTGTGAAAGGAGCTCCATTTTTTCTACAAATGCTGACTCTGCTTCTTTACTGGACATCACACCTGATGATACAAGGGAGATTAACAATCGCACATTATGGGATTCAAATGTTACATGGGGTAGCAGTTGGGGCACTACTCCTAATAACAATGGATATGAACCTCAAGCTGATCAGTACATTACATCGTGAACTTTATTGGCAGATGGTAACAATGAACCATGTGATCAAGCAGGTATGGATGATAAGCAGTCCTGCCATTAACTTGCTAACCATTATCTCACCACCATAGTTCTCAATTATCTATATCCTGTTGAACCTGGGAGCCATCAACATGCAGGTGAATCAATGCATGAATATTTCAATCACATGGAAGCTCAGAGAATCCATGCACTTGCAAGGGAAATGCCTCAGGATCATCAGAGCCAGTTATTGAGAGAGAATGCAATGAGGAATTTCCCAGTACCTGGCCACTGAGGTCCTGTGGTCTTCCTTTGGATCAATCAAAATGGTTTTCACATAGGAACATGCTGCAATTGTCAAGCAGTTGAGGGGGTCTGGTTAACGTATCATGATACAATGCACCATTATGATAGCCTACACAACAAGTGGGATCTATGCACAGAATTTTCTTCAGAGGATGACCATTCTATATTCACTTTGCTATAACATTCTGACACTCCATTTCTATCTCCTTATCCTCCTATGTCACCACCCCTACCACCCCATGAATTACAGTCATATAATGACAGGACATTAGATTATGTCTTTGACTCCTTCATATCCTCTATTTACTATTGCTACAGATTTCTTGTTAGTACCACAGAGAGTCCTTCAGCCATGGTCATCACTGGATGGATCTCAAAAATGTTTGCAAGTACATCCTTGATGTCCAGTTGCCTCTTATAGAACTGGACTATCAAACATCTTCATCTATTAGCACTTTTTCCACACACTTGCATCCAGTACTGGGCTTCATGCTTCAAATTCAGACCTCTTTAATGACTCCTCACACCCTATGCATTTGCCTGCTTTCCCTATGATTCTTCCTGTGATATTGGACAATGAAAGATTTTTCCAATTTCACTCCACATAATGCCCTTGTTTAGACTGGTCTATCTATCTCTGGGATCCCACCAGTGTTCTGCAAATCCTTTGACAATGGTGGTATAATAAACCATCGAATCTCCTGGTACAGCTCATACAGCACAGGATTGCTTTCAATACATACATTGTTATCAGTTCCTCAGATTCAATCTCAACTCAGTTCAATTGCAGCCCCTCATTGCATCAACCTTGAGTCCCTGCCATACTTGACTGGTGCATCATGGTCTACAACACTTACAAAGAAATGTGTACTACATTATTTAGCAGGCCATATGCTCATGCAGCTCTATTGAAGAACAGTATTGTTGCTCATCTTGCAAGAGAGTGCCTTGATGTTTTGTCAGCTGCTCAAGAATCATCAGTGGATGTTTTCTCTCTTGGGGTGTCACATTGTGGTTTGAATGGACAGATTTTTTTAGGATAATGAACTTAGCACATATGAAGTCAATCTCATATGTGGGGTTTACAAAACACCAACTGGTCAGGGTATACAATTCACTGATTTGTCTTGATGGCCAAAACAATTGACATGAGTTGAGTCTAATGTTGATGTTGGCTATTGGTCACCTGACAACAAGCTGTGGATCAGAGCCTGCCTTGCAAAGATTCAGGCTGGTGAAGCACAACCTCAGAGTGTGGCACACTGGGCAAATGCACTGAAAAAGTATAAATATACCTCGAGGATTATTCAGAACTATCAGTCTGCTGCTGTGGCCTTCTTATCTGAGCATGACTATGAGTGACATTACCTGGTGTAATGGTTCATATGAATGACCTTATTGTGATGAGCCAGAGATAATTATACTATTGTATGCAGGTGACCATCATAATCAGGTGATTTATTGTGAAGCACTTAGAGAAACCAACTTATGGTATATAGTATTGTAGTGTGAAATTGCTTGGAAATGATGAAAACAATTGATGAGGATCATTTAATACAGGTAACAAGTATGTGACTCTTCAGAATTGCCTGGAGAAACATTTACTGACATCACAACCCAACCTAATTATGGGAAATATTCTGAGCAGACCACCCTGTTCTGTTTGCAAAATATATGAAGTAAGCATTGTCATACATACCATCAGCTGTATCCTCCATTATTGAATTTATAACACAGCTACTCAGAGTCTTAGCTGTATTCTTAGCTAGAACAGAGCACCTGTTAAGTCCAGTTCCGCTGGGGTCTGGGTACATGACTCCAAAATGCCAGAGTTGTACTGTGGTCGGAGTGATGTTGGCTTCACCTTATGTGGTGCGCCCTTGCCCAAGTCCAATGTCGCTAATTTACAAACGGGGTGGACTAGAGGTCCGGAAGGTCAGAGGGTCAGAGGAGAGTTGTCAAGACTCAGACGAGAGAATGCCAAGATGAGATCAATGGCGAAAAGAGGAGAAGCAGGAACTAAGGTGATATTCGAACTGAGATACTAAGACAGAGTACACAAGTTTATATATGGAGGAGGAAAGTCCAAAAAGAGTATAGTATCAATCGGAAGAGTGGAAATAGCAAAGTACCAGTGCGGTGCCAGTTCGTCGCACAGCTGGAGCTGTGTGCCTTACTCTGAACACCACACGACAGAATGGAGACTAACTAAATAGAGATATGAAGGCACAAAAGGATAACGTAACATAACATACAGATGGATGGAAAGAACGGAGATGGAGAAGACGGAGTGGTCAGAGGAAACATATCAGAGGAATGTCACCGGAGGTGACTTGAATAGTATCGGAGGTGGTCGGAGTTGACTTGGTGAAATTCTGGGATATGACAGCACCAAGCTTTAGATGAACCAACCATCTCCCTGTCCCTCCCTGCAGGAGTACTGGCTGCATCATTCACAAATGGCAGGAAGCATCAAGCTATGAATATGCCAACTGCCCGGCCTCCCCACCTGCAAAAAAGTTCCTCCATACTCATGAAAATTCTGTTGATTCATTGAGTCCACCTGGAATGTCTCACAAGGCCTCAGACAAATCAACCACCTCAGCCCCCTCACCCACAAAGAAATCCCTTTCTGCTAATCATGATATTCTTGGCTCCTTTGATTTATCCCCACTTCCTGCTGAGCAACATATCCAACCCAGCAGGCACAAAGCTGAAGAGGTACCAGCTATATTGTTCATGACTGGTAAGAAGTGTCAGGCCTCAGATGAACCAACCACCTCAGCCTCCCCACCTATAAAGAAGTCTATTCCTGTTTGTCATGATATCCTCAGCTCCTCTGGTTTATCCCCACTTCCTGCTGAACAACATATTCAACCCAGGAAGTGCAAAGCCAAAGATGATGTTAGTGCATTACTGGCCCCACCTGTAAAGAAAATTGCCAGGAGACAAATGGGGCAGATGCATCCACAGGTAAGTTTCCCCTCACCTCATCATTGTGTAAACATTGATCCACAGAAAGAAACTACACCAGCATGAGACTCTGCTCACATCCTTGTTGAATACAGCCAATCCACAACCACCTCAAAAATTACACCAACATGAGACTCTGCTCACATTCTTGTTAGTCTATCCATGACCAACCCCCTGCTTCCTTTTGCATCTGCCAACTAAACTCCTTTTGGTCATGAAGGAACTAGACCAGAAATCTCTTTGAATATTTTCACAGGTTTGCAAATATCTCTTGGAAATTGCCACAGAATATTATTTTGCAGGTTCAAGCTTTCAGGATACTTCTCTACATGTAGAAGATAGGGATTGGAGAATACTGGATGATGAGAATTGTGAAGCTCTTTTGGTTTGGAGACATATGAGCACATTCAGAGTACCAAATGTTTTCTGATTCTCAAGCTCATGATGGACAGGCAATCACCAATTCCATGCTATGTTGATCTTTTTCAATTCACTGAAAGGGTTGGAACCTGCACATCAGGTGCACCTCTGTCTCTATGCAAAGTCCATGCAAGGTTCCCCTGGATTGCACCACTGCCTGGAGAGTATTCAGGCATCTGGATGTCAAGAGTTGCATTGTAACAGTGAGAGTTGCACAGGAAGCGAATCTTCCTCAGTGATCATACCAACTCTCACACCAGTAATCTTCAAGTGCTTCACATCCAGTCACCATTGATCTTCTCATGTTCAATCATTTCTTTCACATTAACTGCTTTATGCAGTGCCCCTCTCTGGCATCTTACACTGAACAATACTGGCTTGTTTCCTGAAAAATGGACAGTACTCATGATATTGCTGGAACTTTCATAGCTCAGCATCTTGGAAGTTGAAGCCCAATGTCCCATTCCTTTCCTTGTCAATTTCCTTGTGAAACACCAAAAACAGGAGCTGTGCTCATGGTCCTGCATTCTCATCCCTTTGCTGGCAAAACTAGATGCCACAATGGAGATGATAACCAAACTTATGTATCTCATAGACATTCCCAAGACATTCTCAAGCCTCAGCATTAGACTTCTGTTAAGACCAGGTCAGACTTGGCAGACAAACTTCATAGAAGCTCTGTGAATCTTGATGAAGAGGACTGGAGCAGTGTGGGGAGAGAAAGAGGGATGAATGAAGCTGATAGATAGATGCTCATTAAAGAAGGCATGAAGGGAGTCAAGCTCAGAAGGGAAGAGATAGTAGGTGGTGCCAAGTGGAGGGAAGGTACCTTTCTCCAGATCAATCTTGAGGTCGTGCTCATGGTGAGGGGCTAGAGTATCAGCCCATTGTTTACTGAACACATCTGAGAAATCATGATACTCCAGAGGAACTCCGGAGAGGTCAATCTGTTCTGGGGATTGGGTAGCTGTAGCTCAAAGATCACCTTCTCAGGGATGAAGTTGAAGACTGAACTGAACGGAGCCTTGAAGGCAGCACACCAAAGCGAATGCCAGAGCATTGATAAGCACAATGGGCAGAGCCTTACGCTCAGAGAAACTCAGTATATTGGTAGAGAGGACGGCCAGAGGCAGAGGAACCTTCAGCATTGGGGGTGAGCTCGGTGGTGCTGGACTGGACTGCTGAATAGGGTGGAAAGAAATACTGCTTGAGACCCAGTCAATCAACGGATTGTAGCAGATGAGCCAGTTGTGTCCAAGGACTAAGGAGCAGGAGCCATCTAGTGGAGTGACATAAAATGACATAAGGGTGATATCGCCAGTTGAGAAGAGGTCAGAGAGGTCAAGAGCTTGGGTAATGGTTGAGTTTGAAGTGCCATTGAAGAGTTGGAGAAGGAGCAGAGGGACCATATAGGTGGACAGGTTATGTTTATTCACAAAATTCATATCTATGAAACAATCAGAGGATCCTGAATCTACAAGTGTGGGGAATGGAGCAATGTCACTTGTGATTAAAGAAATTGAAGGTATAAGTGATTGAGGATTGGAGAGAGCAGATGCATTGACATGGATCTCCTTGGGTGCACATATGGTGTCAACATGACCATCTGGCTGTGTGAAGCTTCAGAGATCACACTCTATTTTTTTGCCTTGGTGAAGGCCTCCAGTTTAGCTTCCAGAGTTGGCTTCACAGCATGCACTTTGGCTGCCTGGGACATAGACCAGGGGCAGTCCTTGGTGACATGTCTGCCTTGGCTGCAGAACATGCATAACTTGTTGTCAAAGCATCACTTTTGTTTGGCAGTGGTCTGCTTGCCATCCTTACTAAGCTTTGAGGAGAGGTCGGGTTTCAGGGAAGAGATGGAGGTACCAGGGGTACCGGAAGCAGGAGTGGTGGATGCTGATTTTTCTTTGCAATCCTTCTGCTTGGACTTGTTATCAGATGACTTGTTATTGGAGACAGATTTTTGATTGCCAGAATTCTTCTGCTGGTGGTTGACCTTGGACTTTCACTCCCAGTACCTCACATCGATGGATTGCATGAGATGTTGGAGTTCGGCAAGAGTGGGTGGCTTGCTGATGCAGGAGATTTCGTCTTTGATCTGGTCTGGGAGGCCATTATAGAAATGGTGCTGGAGTGCACCTTCCCCATAGCCTTGGACTTGCAAAGTGATCTGGTTAAACTCTACAATGTACTTGTTAACATGCTGCATTTCTTTCATGCTGAGGTTGTCGAGCTGGTGCTCGGCATCTCCGACAGGGTCATGGGATCCGAAGTTTTTCTTCAACTCAAGGAGGAAGTCCTGGTAACTATCCATCCAGTTTGGATGGTATGTGGAATCTCTGATATCGAGGAGATTGGGCTCAAACCATTCTAGAGCCATTCCCTTTAGGTAGGACTGCACAAAAGTGACTTTAGCATGGTCAGTCCAGAAAGCCCTAGGCCGGTCCTGAAATTTGAGTTTGTGCTAGACAAGGAAAGTCTGGAGCTTGTGAGGCTCCATACTGTCAAATTGGTCCAGTTTGTGAACTTTCATGTGCTGGCTTCCAGAGTTGTTGGGGCAGCGGTTAGAGCATGACAGCCCTTTGATGGCATCAGCCAAATTGGTGAACACATCTCGGGGATTGTTGTTGTCGGTGTCTTCGTTGCTGTCCTGATCTCTGGGGCCATTATCTGGATATCCTCTTGGGCCGGAAGGGCCTCTGGGGAACTCATCATTTCCTTCGCCAGGTAGTCTGAAGTCATCTTGTTCATAGTAGTCCAAACTGTCATTGTCCAGGTTACCATCAGGGCCATTACCATGGCCCGGAGGTTGATGCGGAGGTGGTGTGTCAAAACCACCAGGAAAAGCTTTTTCTGTTTCGTCATCACATTCAGAGACTTCTTTGATGCATGCACTAAGTGGTGAGGAGTATGCGTGAGAGATAGAGGGAATTGGTCGACGAGTGGAAAAGCTTCAGAATTGATTTATGACTTCTGGAGTATGGTGTGAACTGGCGAAGAAAGAAAATGGGTCTGGCTGAGCAGCTGCTTCACATTCCTGAGAACGAAAGTGAGTCTGCATGATGTGGATAGCCATGGATGATTGTTAAATAATATGGGGATAGAAAGGGAAAGATGGATAAAGGAATTCAAACAAGTGCAAGTTCGAATATACTGTTAAGTCCAGTTCCGCTGGGGTCCAGGTATGTGACTCCGGAATGCCGGAGTTGTACTGTGGTCAGAGCAATGTTGACTTCACCATATGTGGTGCACCCTTGCCCAAGTCCGATGTTGCTAATTTACGAATGGGGCAGACTAGAGGTCCAGAGAGTCAGAGGGTTGGAGATGAGTCGTCAAGACTCAGATTAGAGAACACCAAGATGAGATCAATGGCAAAGACAGGAGAAGCAGGAACTAAGATGATATTCAAACTGAGGTCTAAGAACAGAGTACACAAGTTTATATATGGAGAAGGGAAGTCTGAAAGAAGTATAGTACTAGTTGAAGAAACAGAAGTAGTGAAGTACCAGTGCAGTGCCAGTTTGTCACATAGCCGGAGCTGTGTGCCTTATCCTGAACACCACATGACAGAATGGAGACTAACTAAATGGAGATACAAAGGCACAAAAAGATAACATAACATAACATACAGAGGATGGAAAGAATGGAGACAGAGGAGACAAAGTGATCAGAGGAAACATATTGAAGGAATGTCACCAGAGGTTACTTGAATAGTATCGGAGGAGGTCGGAGTTGACTTGATGAAATTCTGGGATATGACATCACCCCTGAAACAACTCCTATTGCCCTGCAGTAGTGAGGTGTGTAATGGTCCTTTGACCCTTGAGTAAAGGTAATGATCCCTTTGGATCCTTATGAGCAATGATGGGAGGAAATCTCCAAGACTTCAAAGCTGGGGACTCCAGCCTCGAAGTCCTGGGGTTTATATACTATTCTACTGTGTGTACATGTTTGTGTAAATACCATAAAGAGACATCATACCATGATAAGAAGAAAATACATGATTGGCTGATAAGAATGCATGAGTTATAAAGAAGCATGTCCATGAGAGAAAGAAGTAAAGAAGCATGCATCATATGAAATGTGAGGAGTGATGTCATCATGTCATCATAGATAAGAGATAAGGGTCTAGCCCTTGAACATGTGACAAGTCACGTGACTTGTGGTCTAGACTGCTGATGTGAGCAGTCATGTGATAAGTTATGTTGGAAAATGTCTAAGTCCCAGTGGCCTTGTGCCGATAGGAGTTTTCCATATATAGGAGGTCAGGAGTTCGATTCCTGCCATGAGCGAGTTTTAAATAGCGAAAAGAGTGATTGTAACAACCCCAGTGTTGGTGAAGTCCTCATCTTTGTTAACCTCATCAAGTACTTCCAGAATGACCCATTCTATGCCTTCTGTGCATGTGGGTTTGAGCCCAGACACCCCTTTTTGGCTCCATGGACAAGATGGTCTCATCATACATGGCAGCAGTCAAGTGGACACAACCACACAGTTCTTATGCCATCACTGGCTAATTGTATGGTGGTGTCGTCACATTTGAGGTCGCCAAGCATCTCGAAGTGATGGGTAATGAAGTCAAGTTCACTGGCCTGATTAACATCTCATCACACATGGCTGACCAGATGCACAAGATTGACTGGACTGGCAGTATGCTCAATGTGACGATTCATTGGACCCCTCTTTTCTTTTCCTTACATTTACTCATTGTGTATGCCAAAGAACCTTGACCCTCACTGTTCAAGCCCCACTTGGGTCTCTTTCTTTTACCATTGTCTTCTCATTCCTGCTTACTTATTTAGCATGACTCATCTGCAGTTATATTACCAACCTTTATCTGATGCCATCGCATCTACTCCATAGTGACTCAGCTTCTTCGTGACTCCATCGCTTTCTATCGCTGACTCACTTTCTTCCATTGCCTACCCTTAACTATTTGGCTCATCTATATAAACCCTCAATACTCAGGTGTATTTCCTATCTTAGACCTCCTGCAATTTACCTAGTGTCTTGGAATTACTCTTGGTCCCTTAGTCCTCATCCTACTGTTGAGTGGATGCTCCCTTTGTACCCTCGACCTGTTGCTAGTCCTGCGATGTTCCTAGACCCATTGATCCCTCAGTCCTCAACTGTCCTCAGAATCTCTGCCAAGGAAGACCCTTGAGTGGACCCCCTTCAACCCAACATTAGTCCTATGTTGGCCTTAGCCTCCCTGTCAAGGAACCCCCTTGTCAGTCCCCCTTGTCCTATCTGCTGTATAGTGATGGTAAGCTCTCAAACCTCTGCAGGCCTATGCTTGACCACGTCAAGTGTAACACACTGACTGAGAAGATACCGAGCAATGAGTACACTTCATCTTCTATCAGTGTTGTCCTCTGATTAGAAGCTAGATATAGCTTCTCTTGAATGTTGTTCAGTCCTGTTCAAAGGTTTATCAATCACTTTGCAGATATGCCGACTGCTTGTTCCATCTCTGCAATGATTTCTGGTGACTCCTTGTGGTTAAATGTATCCAGATCCAAGTATAGATTCCAATCTTCTGTGTAGAAGTGGATCACATTAGCCACAACATATTCCTGGAGTGTCCACGATCGAGTACTCCATGTGTTCCCCCTGAGATCATCTATTCTTCTGGGAGAGTGAACATCTTGAAGGTAAACAATCACCAAGGCTGAGTGACAGTATCATTTGAACATGGCTACCAATGCTTCCTGGAGCATGAAGTGATCCTATTTATCAATACAAAATGTGTCACTCCATGCCCAGTTGAATCTGGAATTCTGAGCAATCTCACAGAATGTCTTCAGCTTGTCATGAGTGGGAGATTCATCCAGGTCATAAACTGACATGTTCACAATGAGCTGGAATAGTAGTTTGTTGTCTTCCCACCTATGCAACAACATTACATATTAGAAGTACTGTTTTACTTTGTGTTTGATTCAGTTCTGGTATCGCTGATGATAAAAGTTTATTGAAGACCAGGAGGGATTCAAATGAGGTTGCCTGTTCATCTCTGCTCTGAAGCTGACCAGTGGAGGTATTAATCAGCACCTGAGGTGAGCAATGAATAACCTAATGGACTATCTCACAGATTGTGGCTTGTGCTATTGAAGGGTTGATATACTGGTCATGGATCACTATTGATGATATCAATAAAACAATTTAGTGTGGTGTTGACTATATGACTCATCATGGATTTGCAGATCTGAAAATTTCTCTATATTAGATAGCAATGTCTCAAATGCTTCCACAGCATTCCTATAGCATTTAGCTTCACATAAGTTGCTGAGACGACCAGATTTGTGAGAGTATTGATTGGGCATGAGCTTGACAGTATCTCTGAGCCTTGAAATGGCATTCTGGAGGTCACTAACTTCCCCCAGGAAATCAAGATAAATCCATAAGGCAGTGCCAAGATTTGAGAGACAAGCAGGTTTGCGAAGGTATTGATTGAGGATGAGTTCAACAACACATCTGAGCCTTGAGATTGTTGAAAGCGACTAACTAGGGATGCTTATCTATAGCCTGAGTAGTGTACTTCATGTATGTGAGAAAGGCTTACATGATATGTAGCATACATAGTATAAGTGTAGAGTTTCAGACTCCGCTTAAATAACACTTCTTGTCTCTACACCATCACCTGCAAGTGCACCCCATCTCCTTATCTCCAGTAAGTAATGCACCACATCTATGGTTAGATGAGTCGTGTACCCAGTATGCACTCTGCCCAGCTGTAACTATCAGTAGTACAGGCTTGATGCCTAATATGGGTCACCTGGAACCTGTAAGTTCAACAGAGATAATGTCATGGATGTCATTGACTTCCTCCAGGTGATCAAAACAAGTCCATAGAGCAGCATTCAGATTAGAGAGATGATTGGATTTGTAAGGGTGTTGATTGGGTATGAGTTTGACAGCACATCTGAGCCTTGAAATAGCATTCTGGAGGTCATCAACTTTCCCCAGACAATGGAAATGAGTCTTTAGGGCATTTTCAAGGCTGGAGAGGCAGCTAGGTTTGTGAGGGTATTGATTGGGCAGAAGCTTGACAGCATCTCTAAGCCTTGAAATAGCATCCTGGAGGTCACCAACTTCCCCTAAATGATTGAAACGAGTCTGTAGGGCATTCCCAAGGCTGCTGAGGCAAGTAGGTTTGTCAGGATATTGATTGGATGTGAGCTCCACAGCATCCTCAAGCATCAAAATAGCCCTGAGCATTGAAATGGCATCCTGGAGGTCACTGACCTCCCCCAGGCAATTGAAACAATCCAGTAGGGCATCTCCAAAGTAAAAGAGACCAGTAGGTTTGTGAGGGTGTTGATTTGGCAGGAGCTCGACAGCATCCCTGAGCCTTGAAATAGCATCCTGGAGATTACTGACTTTCTCCAAATGATCGAAATGAGCCTGTAGGGCATTCCCAAGGCTGAAGATGTTGAACTTGCACTGTTTCAGGTGACATGTATTAGGTGTCAAGCCTGTACTTAGGCTTGTAGCAGCTAGGATCATGAAACCTACATAGGGGCAACAACTCTACCATACCAGATAGCCATGTACTCACTGGGGGCAAAGACAGAGCTTGGGGGCTTGGTCTGATGGTAGTGGTTTGAAGTAAAGAAGTTGTAATTAAAGCAGAGTTAGAACTCTACACTTTATACTAAGTATGCTATATATTAAGTAAGCCTTTCTCATGTACTGATTATACACTACTCAGGCTATAGATAAGTGTCCTATAGTTAGTTGCTTTCAACAGAAGAGATGATCTGAGAATGTTGATTGGGCATGAGCTTAACAACATCCCTGAGCCTCAAAACAGCATTCTGGAGATCACTGACTTTCCCCAGATGATCAAAATGAGCCTGTAGGGCATTCTCAAGGCTGGAGAGATGATCAGGTTTGTCAGGGTGTTGATTGGGCATGATTTCCACAGCATCCTCAAGCATCAAAATAGCATCCTGGAGGTCACTGACTTCCCCCAGGTGATTGAAACAAGCCTGTAGGGCATTTCTGAAGCTGGAGAGATACCTAGATTTATGGTGGTGATAATCAGAACTAATATCACCAAAATTGCACAACCAATATACATATAAGAATATATTATAATATGGTGACTATCAATCATGTAGACAGTATCTCCAAAGACCTGAGTATATAGTATAATTTGGAAAAACTGTTTTGGTATTTGACATGTATGGAATCGATATGATACTGTTGACACCACTTTATCTTATCTCTTATTTGACTTAGTATATCAAGCAATATCACACTATATTGTACTGATGATAATTCCACTGTAGCCTATTAAAAAAAGTACAGGTCTATTTTCACTTTCTTTTCCATATGTTTTCTTGACTGGTGAAAGCACATTGAGAGCATTACATAAGTACACAATTAAGCAGAGAACATAGTATAAGTGAAGTTAGTCTGGATAAACAAATCATAAATTGTGCTGAAGTTGGACGTTGAATCTACAGCTTTAGTGATTGCCTTATAATCAGCACCATAACTGTTACATTACAGAACCATACCAGTATGTTGTTTACAATAGTATACAAATGTTTCTTGAATCTGGGAGAACCCACTCCCTTTGTTTGGCTTTACCAACTTTGGTTGTCTCTTGATGGCTAAGTTTGTCCTTGGGATGGCTTCTACTGGGGATCTACTACCTGTATAAGCTGTGCCTGCCCAGCGACAGGTCTGTCGTGCTGCATATGTAATCTGAGGAAGAGGACAGAGATGAGGTGAACATGTTTGAGGCATGGATGTTGCCAACATGATGTCCTGTTTGCATAAGGGACAGTTCAAGCCAAGCTCTGTGCTGGTGTTGGCCAATTTCTGTGTTTAGCAAGGTATCATCACCAGCTGTATTGCAGTTGCCTTTACTGACATTCTAAGATGTTGATATCTCATCTCTATTCCATCTCCTGAACTGTTGCAAAACACTGTGCTGCATTGTAATGACATGAGGTTGTGTATGGAATTTTATGGTACTATGTCCAGCTTTTTGGAATGTAGAACTAGTCTGGTTATAATCTGACTCCTAAAGAGATAGATTCAAGCCAATCAGCTGGGATTCTGGAATACCTTATGATGGTCTGATGAAATGAACTATGCTACTCACATTGATCTGCTGATCCAAGTAGTCAGCACTGCACAAAAACAAGAGAGGGATGATAACTCACAGACAAAGCTGTCAGGATCATACAAATTTCCACATCTGATCAATGACCCTGCAATGTCCACCCAGTGTTCAAGCTTCTCAGATGTGAGTTGCAGCTCCACCAACCACTCAGGTGGCAACTACGTCCAACTGCTCTTGGTGGATCAACAACCTGAGCATGGGTGCAAGATCGTTGGCATCTTGATTGCTTACAAGCTCAAGGAAGTAGGACAGGTTGAGTGTTACACTCAACGTGGTCAAGTGTAGGCCTGCAGAGATTTGAGAGCTTACTGTCACTATACAGCAGACAGGACAAGGGGGACTGACAAGGGGGTTCCTTGACAGGGAGGCTAAGGTCAACATAGGACTAATGTTGGGTTGAAGGAGATCCACTCAAGGGTCTTCCTTGGCAGAGATTCTGAGGACAGTTGAGGACTGAGGGATCAATGGGTCTAGGAACATCGCAGGACTAGCAACAGGTCGAGGGTACAAAGGGAGCATCCACTCAACAGTAGGATGAGGACTAAGGGACCAAGAGTAATTCCAAGACACTAGGTAAATTGCAGGAGGTCTAAGATAGGGAATACACCTGAGTATTGAGGGTTTATATAGATGAGCCAAATAGTTAAGGGTAGGCAATGGAAGAAAGTGAGTCAGCGATAGAAAGTGATGGAGTTGCGAAGAAGCTGAGTCACTATGGAGTGGATGTGATGGCATCAGATAAAGGTTGGTAATACAACTGCAGATGAGTCATGCTAAATAAGTAAGCAGGAATGAGAAGACAATGGTAAAAGAAAGAGACCCAAGTGGGGCTTGAACAGCGAGGGTCAAGGTCCTTTGGCATATGCAATGAGTAAATGTAAGAAAAAGAAAAGAGGGGCCCAATGAATTGTAACATTACCCCCATTGTATGGGTGAGACTGCGACAAAACCTTAGTAATCACTGTGACAGGACCTGGTCTCATTGTCGTCAGCTTTGGCACTGACAAAAAACTCATAGTCATCCGCTGCCAGCAGAAAGGGAGGGGGAGTGGGGATCTGATGCAGCATCCAAACATTGGGGCATCATCCCAGTGGAATAGGACAACCACAGTGCGAAGAGAAAGAGCACGAAGAGTGGGGGGACTGGTATGTAGACAAGTCTGATGAGGAGGATGTGAATGTGTGAGGGGTACACAGGCACATGGAACATGCACATTGGGGATGTCCTGGGGATTGCCTGTGGCAGATGGGATATTGATAGAAAGGGCAGAGGGGATGGTGATGTTCAAGGTGGCAGCATTGGTAAAACACTTCATGATAGCGAGGGTGGTTGAAGGGAAGGGACCAGACTCCTTGGTTACTGGCCCAGTAGTTATCAACATGGTCTAGGGCAGCGACTTCTTGGGCAGAGAGTGGTTCCAAAGATGCAGATGGGGCGGAGACATGGTTGTTGCCTGTAGCAGCAAGATTTTGGAGATATCAATCTATATTGCTGATAAAGTCTGTCATGTCCAACTGATGCATCAGCTGAATGAGATCATGTTCCAAGGTCTGGTGGAGATGATGGATATGAAGGTTGGCCAATGCTTGAGTGGCAGAGGTGTTGGGGGTGGCAGTGGAGGCAGCAATACGGGAGTTCATCAGAAAGAGATGATACATGAGGGTAAATGGGGAGTAAGGTTCCATGTGGGCATCAAGTGCCATGGCAAGACTGAAGTCTGGGAGTTCAGTGGCAATGGTGGCAGTGAGGTCATCATAGAGGGGTGTTGGGTGGTTAGGTAAGACAGCAGTAGATATGGACAATGGGAGGCGTGTGGGGTGATTAGAGATTTGTTGGGGAAGGGGAATTGGTATCATAGTGGGAAGAAGGGGTTTGGGGTGGGTCCAGCTAAAGCCAGGCCATGCAGAGGGAATGCCTTCCATATTGTTGCAGAGACATTGGATCAGAGAGGGGGTAGGCATAGGGATAGGAACGTCATTGATTTCAAGGGGGTTGTTGGCGGGGGCGGTCATAGACCAACCGGCTTCTGTGATGTCAGAGGGGACATTGCTGGGGGCAGGAGAGGGTGTGGAGAGGGTGATGGACATGATTGTGAGGGGTTTGGTTTGGTTTGAGATTGAGGAAATTGAGTGATAATGTTTATAGTTGTTGAGGAGAAAACCAGAGTTCCATAGGTTCTGTTCGGGTTCCCAGGAATCTTTCTCGGTGATGTATCCCTTCCATCAGATCAGGAAGGAACAGGAGAATGGAGGTCCATGATGGCAGATGATTTTCTCAATTTTGTATTCTTCATGCCCATCAATAAGGTCAGGTGGTGGAGAGGGGTAGTTTGGCCCATGTACAGGGTTTTAGCAGTAGGGGGATAAGAGGGATGTGTGGGACACTGGGTGGATTTTCCACGATCATGAGAGGCACAGCTCATAGGTGATAGAAGATAGCACCTTGACAATGATAAAGGGTCCTTCGCATTTCAGGATGAACTTCAGGTTGATGATGGAGCATTTGAGGTTTCTGGCTTCAAGCCAGACTTTGGATCCCTTGGTGAAAGGGGTGAAGGAGCAATAGTTTTGTCATGCCATAACCTGGCAAGCAAGTTTGTGGGTGGCAAGAGCCTCAATGTGAGTGGCAATGAGGGATTTGAGGCAGTTCTTGATGGCGGGGATGTGGGAGTTGGTAATAACCAAAGAAAGGGCACGGGGTTCATATCCCATCATGAGATAGAACAGGATTTGTCCAGTGACAGAGTGGGGGTGGTGATTGTGAGTGAACTCAGCATGAGGAATGAGTTCAGACCATGTGGTGGGGTTGCTTCTGCAGAAGATGTGGAGATAAGTTTCAACTTCCTGGTTGACCTGTATAGTTTCACCATCAGTCTGGGGGTGGTATGCGGTGGAGAGTGTGAGGGAATAGTTGAGAGTGCATCCCAACTCTTTGGCAAAGGTGAAGATGAATTGTGGGCCTTGATCGGAGATAATTCTATTATAAAGACCAAATCAGAGGAAGACTTTGTGGGAAAAGAGAAGTGCAACCCCTTCAGCAGGGATGGTTTTTTTGGTGAGACAGAGAATTACCCCCTTAGTAAGGCCATGATCAACCATGACCAAGAGAGTATCAAAGCCCGAGGATTCGGGGAGATTGGTGATCAGATCACATGAGATCTGTTGGAAGGGGTGGGTGCAGGTGAAGCAGATAGGGATGAGCGGGGGTATGGTGGGGTGGGTGTTGGCCTTATGTTGTTGGCATGAGGCACAACCTTCAACATACTTGCATATGTATTGGGCACGGCCTGGCCATCAAAATTCAGCAGCAACAAGCTGGCAAGTTTTGAGATAGCCCAGGTGACCAGCAGTTTCATGGTCATGGCAGTGCTGGAGGATGGAGTGCTGGAGGGATTCATCAGGGGGAATGTAGATGTGACCTTGAAACATACAGATGTCATCTTGGTACTGCCAGTCAGAGAGTTGAGACTGAAAGGCAGGGGGAATGGTTTCATCAAGGGATTGAAGGGCCTTGAGGACAAAGGGGTCTGTCTTTGAATAAGACAAGATATGCTCCTGGAGCATGGTGTTGACAACATTGACAAACAGGGATGGGGGTAGGAGGATAACTCCTTCATTGTCAGAGTTCTCAGAGGAGAGGAGGTCAGGGCAGCGGGAGAGGGCATTGGGGCTGGCAAGGAGTTTACCAGGGACATGGATCATGGTCAGATCAAAATCTGCAAGGTCAAGGAGCCAACAGGCTTGTTGGCGATTGAGGTTCTGTGCTGATCAGAAGTAGGTCAAGTTTTTGTGGTCCATAAAGGCTTGGACCAGATGGGAGCTACCATAGAGATAATGGCGCCAAGATTTCAGAGCTCACATGATAGCAAGGAGTTCCCGATCATAGATGTCATAGTTTCATTCTGCTGGTGAGAACAACTGGGACAGATAGGAACAAGGATGCCAGTCCCCATTGGTATCTGTCTGGAGGAGGATGTGCCAGAGGTGAACATGGAGGTGTCCATTGCAATAGCAAACAGAGTGGAGAGGTTGGGGAGTTGGAGGACTGGGCGGGCAAGAAAGAGTTCTTTGAGGTAATCAAAGGATTTTTGACATTCAGGGGACCAGACCCATGGGTTGGTTTTTTTGGTGAGATCAATAAGGGGGTGGGTGATGGAAGAGTAGTCTGGGATAAAGCGATGATAGAAGTTGGCGAAGCTGAGGAAGGAGTGGACATTGTGGAGTTTTTCTGGAGTGGGCCAGGATGCAATCCCATCAAGCTTGATGGGGTCCATGGCGAGTTGACCAGGTTTGACAATCATCCCTAGGTATTCAACTTCTTTGCCAGTGAAGTTGCACTTCTCGAGTTTAAGGTGAAGGTCGAGGTCCTTCATACACTGGAGGACATGCTTAGTTTGTTCAGTGTGGATTTTCTCATTAGAGGAGAAGATGAGGAGATCGTCCATGTAGAGGACAAGTCATCCTTCGGTGATCATATCATGGAAGGAGTTATTCATGAACCTTTGGAAGGTGGCGGAGGAGTTGATGAGACCAAAGAACATTATGGTCAGTTCGAAGAGTCCTTTATGGGTAATAAAGGCAGCTTTCCATTGATGTCTGTCTTTGATTTGGACATTGTTGTAGCCCCATCGAACATCAAACTTCATGAAGACTTTGGTGTCATGGAGTTTGTCAACAAGGTCAGAGACTAGGGGGAGGGGATAGGCATCATGAACAGTATGTTCATTGAGATACCTGTAGTTCTGACATGGACGAAGTCCACCATCCTTCTTTTTGATGATGAAGAATAGGGAGGCTTGAGGGGTGTTTGAGGGGTGTATCTTGCCTGAAGCAAGATTTTTATTGAGGAAGACTTCTGTAGCCTTGTGTTCATCTGGGGGAAGGGGGTAAATTTTCCTGACCTTGGGTGTAAAAGATTCATTAAGGTTGATTTTGTGATCTTAAGGGCATGAGGGGAATATGTGGTCCATGGCTTCTTTTGAGAAGATAGAGGCAAAGTCAGAGTATTCAGAGGGGAGGGTGACCTTGGGTTTGGCTTTCTCAGCAGCCATGGCCAACTTGGTAGAGTTTGTGAGTTTGGCGATGAGAGGGTCACCTTTGGAAATGAAATAATAACCACACCATATGATATGATTAACAGTGTAGTTGTCACAAGCACAGCGGAGGTACTGCAGTTCCATCTCATAGTCGAGGTATTCATAGAGGTGTCCATCGTAGATGGAGTCCACTTGGATATGGCAAGGGGGTCAAGGGGAGGGCTTGAACTGTTGAAAATGGGTTTCATATTGGTTCAAGTCAACTTTGTGGAGCATATAGAGCTCCTTGGATTGATTGGTAGACTCATTGATGGAGAGAGTCTGACTGAACCAGTCGATGGTGGGGTTGATGGCTTTCAACCAGGGGAGGCCAAGGATGAGGTTTTGTTAACCACAGTCCATGACATAGAAGAGGACTTTGTGGGCAAGTTCTTTGATGTAAACAAAGACTTCAGTGGTGAATCAAACTCCTTCTTTGTCTGTAGGTCCCTGGTTGAGGTTGGTGATGTTGAGGGGGGAGGGGAGTCAGGTGATGGGGAGTTTGTTTTTGCAAACAAAGCCCCAATCGATGCAAGAGATATCGGCACTGCTATCAATGAGGGTGCGAGTGTCAACGGTTTTTAATGTGTGTGAGGGTACAATGACTTGGACAGGGATTTGCATTAAACCAGGCAAAGTAGACATATTTACATGTTGTATTTTAGAAGAGTCCCATGTCAATCGAGGTCTTCATTCTAAAAATCCTTCTTGGGGGGAAGGGTGAATTGGACATGGCAAATGGTGAGGTTGTCATCATCGTCATCATCACAGGTTTGGAGTTTGGGGAGGTCATCATCAATCTGTTCGACTCATTTCACCAAAGTCTTAAGAGGTTCCTTGGGGTATCTGACACAAGCATCAGTCCGGTGGCCTGGATTGGTAGATGGGAGTGGAATGGGTGTGGTGCTGGTTAATGATGGTCTGGGCATGGTTATTCTGGACTTGGAAATGAATGGCCTTTGAGTACTACTCATTGACTTTGGTGGGAACTGTGTCCATGGAGAGAATGTGGTGGGAGAGGGGAGGGGGGATGTCAGCGGCGAAGTAGTTGATCAGGATGTTCTGATCAGTGATGCCTGAGAGGGCAACATTGTTTCTAAATTCAGTGATGTGCTGAGTGAGTTTGGAACTGTAAGATCCGTCTTTCTTATGGATGAGGTGTTTCAAATGGAGCCAGTTGATGGCCTGATTCTTGGTATCTTGGTGCTTGAAAGCACTCTTGAGTTTGACAAGGAAGTCATCGAATTTTCCGAAGGACTGAGCAGTGATGGCTTCTTTTTGGAAGGTAGAGGCCCAGATGGCAGCCAAGTCCTTTTTCATATAGGACAGGGCATAGGTGATTTTCTTGTTGTTGTCATTGTAAATGGCTTTGTTTATAATGAGGTACATTTGGACAGTGGATAGCCAGGACATGGCATTGGCATAAGAGCCGTCAAAGGCATCAGGGGCTCCGAGACAGAGTTCAGTGGGTTTGATTGTCATGGTGACCTGGGCTGGGGGTGGGGGCAGAGTAAACACCAGTTGGCAATTGACTGGGGTTGGGGATGGTGGGGTGGGTACTCTGGGAATGCTGAGTGCCATGGAGAGTCAATGGGCAAGTTTTAGGTCCTCAGGTTGTTGAGGGATGACGAGGTCTTTGTCAGTGTCAATGGGGTTCTCCAAAGAGAGTTCATCGGTGTCCAATGAGTCAATGGTTTCCCTTCTCGACGTGAGGTTGGGATAGAGTCTAGGGTTTCTGGGGTGTTGGTGGGCAATGGTGGAGGCTTATACAATGATAGCCATTGAAGGGAGATCTTAGATCTTTTGTTATGTTTGATGTGGTTAAGCATAGGTCTGCAGTGGTTCAAGGGCTTACTGTCACTATACAGAAGACAGGACAAGGGGGCCTGATGAGGGGATTCCTTGACAGGGAGGCTAAGGCTGGTGTAGGACTGACGTCAGGTCAAAGGGGAGTCCACTCAAGGGTCTTCCTTGGCAGAGGTTCTGAGAACTGTTGAGGACTGAGGGATCAATGGGTCTAGGAACGTTGCAGGACTAGCAACAGGTTGAGGATACAAAGGGAGCATCCACTCAACAGTAGGATGAGGACTGAGGGACTGAGGGCAATTCCAAGACACTAGGTAAATTGCAGGAGGTTTAAGATAAGGAATACACCTGAGTATCCAGGGTTTATATAGATGAGCCAAATAGTTAAGGGTAGGCAATGGAAGAAAGTGAGTCACTATAGAGTGGATGTGATGGCATCAGATAAAGGTTGGTAATACAACTGCAGATGAGTCATGCTAAATAAGTAAGCAGGAATGAGAAGACAATGGTAAAAGAAAGGGACCCAAGTGGGGCTTGAACAGTGAGGGTCAAGGTCCTTTGGCATATGTGATGAGTAAATGTAAGGAAAAGAAAAGAGGGGCCCAACAAATCATAACATAGTGTATCACAGAAATTGTAGATGGTGACACATAAAATTTAAATTTATATCATACTTGTATTTCTTGTCATAGGATTATAAGGTCATATATTGCAATGTCTGAAAATTGCAAACTGACAGGTTATCTAAGAATGAGAATACATTTTATCACCTTGTAAATACCTGCTCCAGCATATATTCCCTTATCATTTGTTGATCAGTTGGCATTAAGTTTTGTAATCTACTGAAGTTCGCACTATATGTCATAGCCAACATTAGATCACAAAATAGGTAGCTATGATATAAAATCCAAATTTATATCTTAGCATAAGTATATAAGGTCATATATTGCAATGTTAGAACATTGCAACCTGGCAAGATATCTAAGAATGGGATTATGTTTTATCACCTTGCAAATACCTGCTCAGCATATATTCTCATATTATTTGTTCATGCTTTGTACATTGGTTGGCAATAAGTTTCAAAATCTGTCAATGTTCACATTACACATCATACTTGACAACAGGAAAATAGATTCTTGTTACAAGTGAAATATACATGTAGTGCTATAGGGGCTGCCCATGCAGGCTCACCTCGTCACCCTTGTCATCTTGACGTATTGAGGGCCCATCACATTTGTTGTCACCTGTTGTTGTCCTGTGAGTAATGGGTGTCATCATTAGCCATGTAGTGTTGGGGGTGCCATTGCATGCATGTCCGGGCATCCCTGCCCTCGTTGTCATCATCTATGTGTTGGAGGCCCATTGTCATTAGCCATGCAGTGTTGGGGGTGCCATTGTGTGATTGTGCCCTTGTCATCATTGTTGGTCATGTGGTGTTGGGAATCATCGTGTGCCATGCCCTCAGTCATCATTGTCATTGTCATCCGTTGGTTGTGTGATGTCAGGTTCCATTGCATTCCTACGCCCTTGTTGTCATCTTAACATGTTGGGGGCCAATCGTCATCGTTGTCACTGGTCATTGTTGTCATGCAGGTGATGGGCATCATTTCATCATTGTCATCAGTCATGCCTTGTGTGATTGTGGTGGTGCCATCATTGTGTGGGTGATGGGGCACACAGTGGTGCTGCCCTCACAGCCATCATTGTTGTGGCAATGGACTCACCAGTGCATCCATTGCATCATCCTTGCATTGTCGTGGGTGGTAGCACACCATAGCATTGCTGATGGGTCCACATGGTCATTGTCAATGTGGTGCAATGCATTACCATCTGATCCTTTGATGATGATTGGGGAATGAGTGGAATGGTCAAAGACAAGTGAGGGAACTTACCTGCACTTGTGACCTGTACTGGTCAGGGTACCTTTACCCATGAGTCCGTGACAGTTCCTACCTGCATTGCCACCATTACTGCATGACAGAATCCAGGGTTTGCTGAATAAACAATGCCTCACAATAATAAAACCAGTAATTAGGGATATGCAAACCAGGAATTAGTCGGAGCTTGATTATAATAAATACTTGTCACCAAGTTTTCAAAGTTGTTGAACTGCAACATTGTTCATCCCTCAAAGTCTGCAACAATGACACGGTATATGCATGCTTTGACTGGGTGAAGTGCCCATACTGACAGTGCTCACCATCAATGGTATGTCTGAGTCACTACCTGTTTTCCTGCTCACATTCTCACTTCGTACCACCTATGCAGCACATGCTACATGGTTGCCAACACACTAGGGTCCCAGATGGTACATGTACATATGTCCCCCCAACTTCATTTCAAAGTTTTACTTACTTATGGCTTAGCCTGGAGTTATTGCAAGCCAGAGCCAGGCCAGGTCAAGCCCTCAAAGCCATGGCCTCAATGGCAGTGATGACAGCATGTGAGAACCATTGATTGATTCAGAGGTAAGTCTGATCAGTCACACTCAGCAACAACACTAACTTGTCGCACCCCCTATATGATGATAATATGCCAACAATCATTGACATGTTGTCTCCCTCCAGTGATGACATTGGCACCCTGTCAACACCAGCATGTTGCCACTTATGCAACGGCACCAATGACAGTGATGATATGATAGTGCTGGTGCTACATCAACACCAACACACCAACACCTCATCAACAATGATGATGAAGATGCCAGTAGCCTTTCAATGCATCAACACCACACTGGCACCTTGTCACCACTGGTGATGATGTGCCTCAATGAGCAATGGTGATGATGACAGCCAGCACCCCATCAACACAATGATGGCAAGTTGGCGATGCTGGTGCCTCATCAACACTGACGATGATGCAACAGTGATACCCCATCATCCTGGTGACCAGGTGACAGCAGAGCCCCATCAATGACAGTGACAAGAGTGTGAGTGACGCTACAGTGCCCCCAATACCACACAATGACTGCAGTGACAGAGGCGTCCCATCAATACCAGCAGTGACCAGATGATGATGATGAGGGTATGGGCAACACAATGGTGCGCCCAACACCACACAATAATGGCAGTGGCAGCAGCACTGGCAAGGCAACCACAGACGATGACACAATGGTGATGGAGACACCCCATCAGCACCAGTGGTGACAAGGCAGCACCATCAAGACACCAATGCCAGTAATGGCAGGATGATGACAATGGCGACACATCAATGGCCAATACCACACAATGATGATGATGACAGGAAGATGCCACTGACAGAGAAAGGCCGGCATAAGACTAATGTCAGGTCAAAGGGGAATCTGCTCAAGGATCTTCCTTGGCAGAGGTTCTGAGGACCGTTGAGGACTGAGAGATCAACAGGTCTTGGGGACATTGCAGGACTAGTGACAAATCAAGGATATGAAGGGAGTATCCACTCAACAGTAGGACGAGGACTAGGGACCTGAGAGCAACTCCAAGATACTAGATAAATTGCAGGGATCTAAGATAGTGAATATACCTGAGTATTGAGGGTTAATATATGCGAGCCAAGGAGTTAAGGGTAGACAAAGGAAGAAGGTGAGTCAGTGATAGAAAGCGATGGAATCGCAAAGAAGCTGAGTCACTACAGAGTGGATGCAATGGCATCAAATAAAGATTGGTGATACAACTGCGGATGAGTCATGCTAAATAAGTAAGCGGTAATGGAAAAGCAATGGTAAAAGAAAGAGATCCAAGTGGGGCTCAAATGGCGAGGGTCAATGTCCTTTGGCATACATGATAAGTAAACATAGGAGAAAAGAAAAGAGATGTCCAATAAATCATAACAGTCTTACCTGAACTGCAATGTATGTGATGGCATAAGGCTGAATGGATGTCATCCCCAATATTGCTGATATGTTTCTCTGGAGCTTTTGAGATTTCATTACTCGATGTGGAGGCTGGTCATCCAGATCATCATCCAACTGCTCCTTGAAAGCAGATGATGATGAAATAAAAATGCATTTGAAGGCCTAGAAATATTTTGGGCAGTAAATTTTTGTGACAATAAGCAGAATGATTGAATGGCATGATTAACTTACTTTGACCAGGAGCTCACCCTTGAATAGTCTGATTGATGGGTTTTCCAAATCAAATTAACAATGTTTGTACAAGAAAGCTGGCCAAGAGTATGCAGTAATTGGATATTGTGGATATTATTGCTTGATGGCATGACAGATACTATAGAGCAATGCATAAAAGATGGGCTGAGAGATAATTAGAGAAAGACCTACATTGGATTGAGCCAGTTGTGATCTACTGGACACAAGTATCTTCTAGTTATGTCATTGTTGAAACCTCTATCAGTCTTCTCACTGGAATGGGGGAGAAGCAGAGGCTCAGGGCATGGTAGTTGTTTATTAAGCCACATAGCAACACAGATCCTCAAAGTAGACAAATCATTGCCAAGTGCCCGGTCAGCACCTATCCTTAGCCACATTGAGTAGATACAAGTTAGAGTGGATATATAACACTGGTACATTACAAGACTCATCTCCTGACAGGCTATGGCAAGCATATTATATCCTCCAGGCCCCATGGCTCCTTCAATGAGCACCTTGACAGATGGGCACCACAGTATGAGTTTTTTTATAGGAATTGAAGAGGCAGTTTTCCCTGTAGCAGCATCAGTAAATGAGACCAGCATTGTGTAACACTGCTTACTCATTGTTCAAATCCACAAGCCCAAGTGTGGCATCAGAGTTGTCTGGTGCAAGCATGATGTGGCAGTCATGCTCCATGTTCAGGTCCAAAACAGGATCTGTCAGGCATACAAGCCTTCTAATAGCATGTCCCTCCAGTATATGAAAATCACAGGGGGAACTGTTACAGTGAGTAGTTAGTTGTTTTTGCAAAATTATATTCAATAAGTAATGACCCATCTGATATGCATCAGCTTTCAGTGGAGTTGGCCATTTTCTTCCTTGAGGAAAGCAATATGCCAACTGGAAGCTTGATCTCTTAGATCTGTTGCTGGGGTGATTTGCCTCTTGGAAGGCTCACTTTTGCATGCAGGGAAATGATCCTGCTAAAGACACCCAATCTGAGAATACCAAGAAGCAGAAACTTTGGTATGAGTTGGAGGCATGACCTTTCATAGATGTTAGTTTTCTGGGGTGCAAGTTAGAGGCCTTTAATGGTTTCATGTCTGCATGATTCAAAGTGGTGGCAGTCTGCTCAATTTCAAGTTAGTGTGGTGAGATATGATGAATTAGAATCTTGTGGTGACACAGCAACTCAGGAAAGAAAAAGAAAACTGGGATGTGAATTCCATTGCAGTGATCTTGAACTTGGCTGAGGCTAAACTATATGGGGTCAAGACAGGATCGATTGATCAAGCTTTACAAGGTTGACACGGTGCTGTCTGTATATAGCAAGTATGAACTCTAAAAAAGATCATTGATGACAGGCATGAAGATTGGTGTCTCCTTTTTGCTTGGGCATTATGCCTTTTGGAATCAGAAATTCGGATCATAGGTTCTGAAACGACTCAAATATAAAGAAACAAAGAGTAGAGCTGAATGACCACTTTGGTCCTTAGAGGGAAGAAGCTTGGTTGAGAGGAAATCTCCAAGACTTCAAAGCTGGGGACTCCAGCCTCGAAGCCCGGGGGTTTATATACTACTCTACTGTTTGTACATGTTTGTGTAAATACCATAAAGGGACATTGTACCATGATAAGAGGAAAATACATGATTGGTGGATAAGAGAACATGAGTCATAAAGAAGCGTGTCCGTGAGAGAAAGAAGTAAAGAAGCATGCCTTGTGTTATGTGCATGGTGGACATGAGGTGTGATGTCATCGTGACATCATAGATAAGAGATAAGGGTCTAGCCCTTGGACATGTGACAAGTCACGTGACTTGTAGTCTAGACTGCTGATGTAAGCAGTCACATGATAAGTTATAATGGAAAACGTCTAAGTCCCAATGGCCTTGTGCCGATAGGGGTTTTCCTTATATAGGAGGTCGGGAGTTCGACTTCTGCCATGAGCAAGTTTTTAAATAGGAAAAGAGCGTTCGTAACAGGTGGATGTGGAGCAAAGGCAAAAGGTGGTGCCGCATTTGTCGTTTGCTCAAAGACCTAACTCTAACACTCTGCTCGTGCCTTGCTACGTAATAGACTCACAATCTTTGAGAATCACTAATGATGTGTGGATTATCTATGTGGTGAGTGACATGTCCTCTCCTTTGGCATCCGCCTCATCTCCGGCACCACTCTTCTCCACCTTGGTCCCTTTATCCTCCATCTGGACCTCCACCTCTTCCTCCAACTCCTCCGACTCCATCATCTCCACCTGTGTCCCCTTGAACATGCAGTTCTTCATCTTCCGCTGCATCGCTGACACTTCTTCCTCATACCCCAGATTCCGGACAGCCTGCACTATGTTTTGCAGTTGCATCCTCTGGTTTTCTTGATTGTGGTGGTGATGCACCACTTCCTCCTCCCGCTTCCTCGTGTCTCGGCGCTGGACCTGGACCAGGTCACAAATGGCCTTGGTGACTTCCATCATCGTGCTGGCAAGTTCAGTTCACGGCCCGTCCATGAGCCGCTCATCCTCCGTCTCTGTTCTCACCTTCTTCTTTGACCCCGTCGCCTCTGGGCCTGCCTTCTGCTTCCTTGGCACCAGGTTTTCCATGACTTTGACTTCGTCGTCTTCGTCCGTCAGCCGCTCGCATCGCTGCTTGATGCCGACGCATGCCGCACACAACAATGCCTTCCTTTCCGGCACCAGCACGCACTCAATGTTGAGGCGGCGGCACTGGTAGCACGCGTCCGGCGCGTGGTTGATCCGCGGCTTTGCTGCCTTCTCCTTCCCCTTGCCCTTTTGGCAGGGCTTGGGCGGCCCAACCGGTGGCGTCTGCTCATCCTGTTGGGTTGTTAGTTACGTCCGTCTCCATGGAGAGGCACTCACCCTCACGTCTGTGTCTGTCGCCTCTGACGCCTTCTCTGCTGCGACCTTCTCCGCTCGACGCCTCGTGGCTTCCTCCTCCTCACGTTTGCGACGCTCGGCCTCCTCCGCCTCATGCTGCGCCCGCTCTTCCTCCTCCTGATGCTTACGCACCTCTTTCTCGCGCTTTCGAGCCTCCTCTTCTGCCCATCAGCACTCCTCTTCCTTCTGTGCCTTCACGTGTTGTCGCCGCTCCACCGCCTTCACCTCGAACACCTCGTCGTCCTTGGCGAGACACACATCGGCCCATGTGTGGATGTTGGTGATGTTGTTGGGATTAGAAGACATGGGGAGAAAGTTAGAGAGTTGAAGCGCGCAACCCCCACCTTATATGGCCCCCGTCAGCAATTTCCAACTCTGCTCCACAATTGCTTAGACGATGCTTTGCCGTTCACTCTGCGCGCACCCTCATGTCACTTGATGGGCGGGCAATAAAGCCCTAAGTACATTGTATTTGTAGTTTTTCTTTGTATAATCTTTTTTTCTTTTTCTAATGTGATTTGATCAATTGAAAATGAGACGGAGTAAAACAGAGAAAAGGAAATATAGTGGAGGTTTTGTAAGGAGATTTTGTCAAAACTACTAAATGGAGGAAACTGAGACAGAGAGAAATCTATGTAAGCGGAGAAAAATGGAATCAAGGTATATGGGGACCAGGCTTATCTGGATACCAGAGATGGAACTCTGCGACAAGTTCTGATGCGTGATCTAATTCCGTCGCGAGTAACCAGGATGTTCTTCATCGGTACCTTCATAGCTGGACCAATGGACTAGGTAGAGTATCTTGCAAGTCTTTCGCCGACAGTCTATTTTGGAGTCGAGGATCTTGGAGATCTCATACTCGGGTTTGCCGTCAACCTCAACTGAAGGAGGCGGAGGTTGGATGCGATTGGGGATGCTATTGGGGACCGAAGGTTCAAGTTGCAAGATGTGGAAGACCAGGTGAACGGACTTCATAGAGTTGGGAAGGCAGAGCATGAAGGAGACGGAGCCAGCTTGCGCGATGATCAGATACGGACCTAAATTCTTCTCGGAGAGCTTTTTAGATGGACAAGTCGAATTAAAATACTTTGCTTTAATGAAGACCAGATCTCCAACTTTAAAGTCAGGTGCTGGAGATCATTTCGCATCAGCAGGTCCTTGGTATTGCTTCTGTGCTGTGGCTATTTCTTCATGGAGGAATTCATGGAGAGAGTTGAGGTCAACCGAGTATTCTCTGGTGCAGGCGGAGGTGAGGTCGCGTTCAGGGTGGACAGAGATGTTGGGGTGATAACCCTTGTTAGCGAAGAATGGAGAAATGCCAGTAGTTGCATTCAGAGCATTGTTGTAGGTGAACTCCACGAGGGGCAGGAGTTCAGCCCAGTTGTCCTGTTGATAGTTGCAGTAAATGCGGAGGTACTGTTCCAGCGTCTGGTTCATCCGTGAAACAACTCCTAATGCCCTGCACTAGCAAGGTGTGTAATGGTCCTTTGACCCTTGAATAAAGGTAATGATCCCTTTGGATCCTTATGAGCAAAGAAGGAGGGAAATCTCCAAGACTTCAAAGCTGGGGACTCCAGCCTCGAAGCCCGGGGGTTTATATACTATTCTACTGTTTGTACATGTTTGTGTAAATACCATAATGAGACATCGTACCATGATAAGGAGAAAA
>JBBPMJ010000158.1:0-58098 GCA_038090255.1 Austroboletus niveus
GTGGCGAGGCTTAGTCAGCAGGGCTAGAGGAGCGCGGAGACCGACGTAGTCACGACCATTCATGTACGCCACGCTCCAGTGAGCCATTGACGCAGTCCAGGCGCCTTCCTCACTCCCGCCTAGTCCAACGTCCTGGTATACGTCTTGAGACTCTATTTGGGATCAGCCATGCTCTCGACAAACTCGAGGAACGAGTTTCCTGACGAATCGTCATGATCAGTTTCTTGATCGTGTCTTGTTTTTCTCGACGACAGGCTCGTCCGATCTACCCATCTCTTTGTTCTTATCACTATAGGAGCTCGTACGATCAGCCCCTCTGTTCCCTGGTGCAGAGTCTGCGAAGGGGGCTAGGTCAAGTATTAGTGGCGATTAGCCAATTTTCCTCTTCTTTGACCGTAAAGGAGTTGGTACCCGCACTTTCAACTTGAGTCTTGTTGTTGGTCACGCCGCAATGTTCGCATCATGCGAGTCGTTCCCTGCCATCGGAAGCTTGAAACTGAGGAAGCGTAAAGCGCGACCGTCCAGCGAGAACAGCTCACCTGTTTCTCGTATCGCATGCGGAGGGACTTGACCTCTTCCAGAGGCCTCTCGAGTCTCCCTCTAGGTTATTAACATCCGAGGGGGCATGTTCCTGCAGATCGCCTGCCTTCTTCGCGAGCTGGCCCGATGGCCCATGGGAGGAAAAAAAAAATCCTAAAGCGACCAAGACACGTCGTGCCAAAATGGTAAGATATCAAGGCTATGCACTAAGATGAACCGTATATTCTGATAAACTAGCAAGGTTGTGAGTCAAACGGAAGGTACAACTAGCGTAATTTATGAAAGACAACCTGACAAAGTATAACAATGCATCTCTCCGTCACTGCGTCAACGACAGCACGTCACTAGGACTCACCGCACCAGTGAATTACAACACAAACAAGAAACACGGATGTGAAAAGACAAACGTAAACCGGGGGAAACTAAACATGTCCGCACGTTACTCCGCCGTGTCATGCTTCCTTGAGCTTTTGTTTACGCTCCTCGATGTCTGCCCTGGTCAAACGAGTTCCAAGAATTGCATCCCAGTGAACAAAGAAAGGTTGTGAGAAATTTGACTTGATCCCGATAGTCTAAAAGAAAATCACGGGCCGATAAGCGTCACGAAAAAAACACTATTGGCATGTACGAACTTGATGATGGATATCATGATAATCAGCATTGTTGCCACTGAACATTTGTAATGGGTCAAAGGGGAATCTATACCCGCAGTGATCATCGACCGTTTTCATGGTGCTGAATGCAAATAAAAACATTGTTTGCCGGACGGAAAGGTTGGCAATAGTTTCCGCCACCACGGCACCAACACTATCGAGAAAGAATCCTTCTAGGGGGTGATTGTACAATGCGCCGAACGCATAGGGTACATAGAGTCGGTGGTGCACAGAATGTAAATGTTTGTAGAGGAATTTGTTGGAGTGCATCCAACGATGAAGGAAATATTGCCAAGTGTCGACGATGAATCTGTCGAGCGCCCAACTGAGACGGACGTACAACTTTCAAAATGGCAAAGGACGTACAGGGAGAAGAAAAGCTGTGATGCAGGGATACCCCACCAGTATAGCCAATGCGTGATATCGGCTCCTCGGAGATCCAAAAAGTAGTTTGCTGCGTCTGGGCCAACTATCCACCTAACAAGACTCGCCAAGGTCTTGCCGACGGCCTCCATTTCCATCGTGCACCGGGAAGCAGATATCTCTGGGGGTTCAGACAACCAATAGAAGCCAAGCGCGGTCTGCAATACATGCTGAAAGATAACTGCCCAGCAGACTTCCGAACGGGTAGCACGATTGCGAGACGTGACCTCGGCAGACTCGTGGATCCGGTACTTGTCGAGCCATGCCCAGCCCGATATGTCAAGTGAGTGAAAGAAAAGGGACATGGACCAGTAGGCGGCGACGGGGGCTGCAAGCGCGAGGATGTTGTCGGGGATGCCGTACCAGACATTCTGACGCATTGCAAAGTAGAACGGAACCTTGAGAGGGGGAAGGCATATATTTTCTTCACTGATGAAAGCTGGACATGTCGAGTTGGTATTTGGGGAAAGCCCCGACCAGAGGGCATGAAACGAGTCCAACATAAGTCGGGTGTCGAGAAGGACAAGGGACGCGAAGAGGAGACGCCGTGATCTTATTCATCCCACTCCCACGTGTCAGACCAGTTTAAAATATATCCTGGGAAATAAATTTCTTGGATCCTACAGTATAACAAATCTTCTACCGCGATATTCGTATTAGTGACAAGGTTGAGTTAGCAAGTGGTGGTACATTAACAAGCGCAATAAGAGTGCAAGTCGTTCAGATTTATCCACATTGTCCAAGTTTGAGGGGGCAAGACCATGCAGCGTCACTGTTCATTCAAATTGTTCAGAAGAGTCGTCAAGCAGCGTTTTGTCACCATATCACCCTGCAGAATTTATCAGGGGCGTCACACGTGAAGTGAACTGGATCCAAACCTTGAGAAGAACGCTAAACGTCTGGTCACGGAGGGGCTCGGGAAGACATGCGCGCAGCGCTTCCCGCGCTCTGGAGGCGACATCAGTCCAGGGTACACGTCAGCGCAAGCACGTCGACATACCTCATATTGTCGCTCAATCTCAGGTAACATCGTACGACGTGTTTGAGCAGTCTGACGGCTTGGGTTTCCACAAGTTGATTCACCATATTGCTGAGTACGGTACCGACGGCGTAGAACCGCTCATAGGTATGACAAATATATGTCAGGCCGGTTTCGTCCAGGAGAATCTTTTGCACAATGAAAATTGCAACGGTTTTTGAAAGCTCAGAGCCGGTCTCCATAATGCGCAGGCAAAGGGGTATTATTTCAGTGGAAAGTAAGAAATGAATGACGGTATTGTTGTCGTTTTGCTTCATGTTGGACATTAGTGGCGGTGAAGATGAGGACGGCGAGGATAGTAAATACCTTGACGAGAGCGCCAATAACACCAAGAGAGGTAAGACGTAGGTATTCGAAAGGCCGGGTTTTCGAAGTCGTGTTAAGGAAAGGGTACAGAAAGAGGGGAATATGAGCTAGAAAGATTAAGTTTTCGTCAAGGGGCAACACTAGTACGACGACATACCATTGAGAAATAGTTGACGTGTCTCGGAATGAGAGGCAACGCATTGTAGTAGTGCAAGGGCATTGCACACGCGGTTGGAAACGTGGGCAGTCAGGTTCGGCGGAGACAGAAGAGGGTAGACGGAAACGATTTCCTGGAGGAGGGCGGGCATAATGCCTGCGCAGGTGCCGTCAGAAAGCTCATCATGAGGCCTATCCACACGACACAGCACGGACCGAAAGAGTGCCAAAGAACGAGCGCCAGATCATCATACTGCTCTCTCTTCTTGCTGAGCTCCAGGAGTGCGCCCTCCCTCGTACTGGGATTCATGAGATCGATGACCAGAGCATATATTTTGTTCTCCTCGTGAATGCCGATAACGTGCTGCTGATGGGGCTGGAGACCGAGCGAGGGCGTCTCCGAGTACGCGGAAAGGGCAGAACTTGCGAGACGCTGTTGTTGGTAGGGATTGAACTGGGCGCTGTGCTGCAAGTAAGAGAGCGGCTTTGGAGAGATGAGGCCCGCCATGTCTGCGCGAGAACGGAGTCCAAGGAGTGTGTGTGAGATCCCGGCAGTGGGTCAAGACAAAATTACGTAACATAAAACCCTAACCCTAAATAAGTAACTACGGTGACAGCTTCCTCCCCCACTCGAGCGCATCAGCCATCCTCGAGTGTGACACAAGCTCACCATGGCTCATCAGCACATCGTACACCCTCCGACAAAACCCGCCGTATGTCTCCTTGTCCTCCGCCGACTCCAAGGCACATGTTAGGAGACATACCAAACAAACGAATAGTCGCGTACCTCGTAAATATCACGCATCGTCGAAAGCATCATTACCACCAACTCTGCGTATGCCTGGCTTTCAGCATCCACCCTAGCACCAAGACATCGAGCGGTGTTCGCAAAGACGGCTGGATCAATGGTCATGATAACGTTTACTACCAGCAAGAGCGGACTAACTTTGTATCAATCGTTCCCGGGCAACTTTATAATCTGTCGGACCGACTTCGTACTTTTTAGTCCCGGGCATGCAATCAAATGGGGCACCACGAAGTAGAGGATGTTGCAGCCCGTCCAGCGAGAGCACGATACCGATAAACTCGTGTTCTATCGTCGTCTTGCACGATAACGTGGCTACTAGCAGCACAGCTACAAACTCGTCTTTCATTTTCTGTAGAAGCCCTATCGGTCAGGAGGGCGAATAGAAGCATGCATGTTCTGTCTCACGTTATACGCCCCCGGATCAAGGCGAAGAAGCATCAGGTTGAAACGCAGACCGACTCGACGGCGCCACGAGTTGTCGATAATTTTTTCCCAAGATTGCTGACCGAGTTTCATGTATAGTCCCCATTCCTAACATTATTGCCGTCAACATCAACATATCGCGTGAGCATCGGGAAACAGTTACCTTGTACTTGTTCTGCACGAGAACATTGGCACAGCCAACCCAACAGTCTATCCACTCGTCAGCAACCCTCACGCTCGTTGGATCGTTCTTTGCGCGTTCGTTTTCACCGAAATGTTTACAGACAAGGCGATAGACGGCGGGGGTAATGAATTTGTCGAGAACCTGAACGATATTATGAGGTGATTGACACAGGCACCGATCAGTAGTAAAGTCCGACCTTGCACAGCGCATCTTCTTTCAATTTGAGATCAGCGACATTGGAGGCTTCAGTCTCCTCACCCAGCGCAGCCAACAATTCTTCGTCATTCAGATCCAAAAACAGCCTATCATATTCATCCTGGCTCTCTTGGCTCTCGATGCCATGAACAACAGAGGGTGGAGGTAGTTGAGTTGCCGGTAGTGCTTTCAGACGAGCATCAAGGAAGGTCTGTACGAGCATTCGGATCTCGACTCCCGTTTGTTGAATTGTAACTAGGTCCGTCCGGGGGTTGAACACCCTAGTGACCCAGGCTAACCAAATATCATCTACAAATTCTGGTGACAGATATAAGTTGCACTCACGACCGTCCAAGAGCGCCGGGTCCGGGTA
The DNA here is from genome assembly GCA_038090255.1 of Austroboletus niveus. Lineage (NCBI taxonomy): Eukaryota > Fungi > Basidiomycota > Agaricomycetes > Boletales > Boletaceae > Austroboletus > Austroboletus niveus. Next base: position 5,101 of record JBBPMJ010000158.1, read on the forward strand.
TTCCGCTCGAATCTGTCCCTTGTCCAGCGATGCTGTTTCAACCACACGCCTCACCGACCCGATCAGTAATTGGATCAAGGTCGTCGTAGTCTTCTTCCCAACGGCACCTTCTCCTTCCTTGTACTCGTCCATAAGTATGTCTGCCATCTCCGCTAACCATCCCAACACCCCTTCTAACCCCCCAGCAACTTTGTGGTGCCTGACAATCATCGCGAAATTCATCATTCCATACACACACGCCACTCTGGATTGGTCGTCTGCGATTCTGAAGCTCACACATCGTCTCGCCTGGACGATACGGAACTTGACGTTGGAAGGCGCCGGATCGAGATGTACGGCGACTGCCATCGCACTAAAACGGTTGACAAGCATGGAGAGCGAGTGTGCAGAGGGTGGGGCGGAACGCGAAAATGGAACAGGACTGACGGGAACAGCTATTTGAAGGAGCTTCTTGATATGTGCTGAGCGTTGTTTTGGGTCCAGCTCGACATTGGCATTCAATAGGTAAACAGCCTGTACCACCATCTTCAGGAACACCTCAAATATGGAGTCATGTGGGTCTTGTTTGGATAAGAGCTCCAGATCGCCGCTTTCGAGAAAGCCCATAGGAATAGATCGTTCACTGAGGAGATTGGCAAAGTTGCGGGACCGGAAGATCTCCTGGAGAGACTTGAACATGGGTACCCCATCGTCGAGGCGCCATCCCCATCGGCTCCACAGAAGAAAACATCTAGAAACAACGCATGATACGTAGTCATCTCGTTTCTTCAAGGCACGTTGTGGAAGCTGATGGTCCTTCTCGGGATTGTCTGTCAGCACGATCTTCTTGAGGGCAGAAGTCACAAGTTCCCAAGCTGCGGGAAGCCGAAAAACCGAAGTCGACAGACCATGAACGGAGAATTGTGAGATAGCGCAGAGGCTTAAAATTGTACGCCACATTTCTTCACTTGCTTCTAATCCAGTGGGAGAGAATTCAGCGTGTAGGTCGCCGAGCAAACGCCACAGTAAGTGACCAGGAGCTGCCTCAGACGAAGATTCGAAGCTGCCAAGTAGGTGTATGAGACATACCCACAGCTCAGCAGCCCGGTGGGACAAAAACGTCACATCCACATTGCCTTCTGCTTCATGAAAAGCAACGAAAGCCGGTTGCAAGTCAACGCCAAGCAAATGTTGTATGAGCTGCTTCGCTGATTGAAAGACGGGCCCATTCTCCGTTGATCCCCGCCTATACTTGACTCCGATTGCAAAGCGGGCAAAAGCCTCCAAGACAAACCAATGTGCAGTCAACGAAAAAATATTTGTCTCGAGCGATTCCAGAACAAGCGCCAATCCATCCAAGTATTCTCGTAACGCCACCTCTAGAGCAATGAATTCTTGGTCTTCCGCATGGATCGCGAGCCATGAAAGGAGTTGAGACGAGGCGCGTGTCAAGGAATTCCATTCCTTTACCGTATCTGCGTCATCGACACTGAAGTCGCGCAGTGCACTAGCAAGGCGATCGCATAGCGGGCCAAGCAGTGCAGTGAAAACCGCAGCGGACGTGGATGAACTGATCTCGAATCCCTGCATATTGCAGTACGGCGGTGGTCCAGCTTCCGAATTCCCTGAGGTGACTGAAATGAGCTGATAGAGAAAGCCCCTTTCGATATACGATGAAGCCCCGAACTTGACTCCGGAAGGAAGCGGTGTTATGTTCATATCAACGATAATACGGTGGTGAAGTGTTGAAAATGGTTCCTCTTTACGTGGAAAGTAAAATGGAATCGGAAATTCAGTCTGTGGTGGGGGTGATGCTCGGCGGTATAGGCGGGGGCGAGGGACAGTCGGGGCACTCGTCGGCGTCTTCGCAAAAGGCTGGGGAGTGGGAGAGACAGGTCTATTCCACCTCTCTACTTCTGTTCTCCATCCCGGATCTAGGGCCCGCCTACATTCGTCATCGTCGTTTTCGATTATCAGTGCGGTCCCGCTTCGGCTTGACTTTCCTTCGCGATGTTTGGACAGGAGACGCGTTGCATCGTGATGAAAATTGAAAATTGATTGATTAGCTCCAGATTGTCGTTTCCACTTTTTGCGTTTCTTGTTTTCCTTGTCCATATCCTCGTTGTGCCTCGCAGTCTGATTGCCGCGCTCGGACCTATGCCCAGTCGATGGAATTGCGCTAGAGCCTGTGCCCGTCCTAGCGAAAGGCAATAGTGTTTGATGGTGCTCTCCATAACGTCTTGCCCCACTTGTAACAATATGTAGCCTTGGTGGGCCGGAACCACGAGACTTACGCGACCTTGCTGGTTGTTTGAATCGAGTTTTTGGTTTTCCAGAACTTCTGTTCCGACACAACATCCAATCGATGAGACTTCCTTCGCGAGTTGGCCCTCTTTCGGGGCGATCGAAGAGTGAATCATGAGCTTTCTCATCGTCACCACTTCCACTTTCTGCGTCTTCTGAAGAAGATCCCAGGACGGAGCTGTTGCTGAGGGAAATCACTTCATCCTCGTGTTTAAGTTGTGGGGACGCATGTCGTGTGCGCTTGACCTTGATGGCTGATTCCCCATCCGAAAGCATTTCGAGACCAGCATCTACTTCTCCCGCGCCTTTGTCAACCTCCGTGGGACGTTCCATGTCGGAACTCTCTGAATCACCTCTAACTTCCGCATCCCTATATTTCCCCCTTCGAACTCTTGCAAGTCCAGGTATCAGCCGAGCCTCCTCCGCCTCACTCCCTGATGATTCCGCTGCAATCATACCAGGCGGATGAGTAAGATGAACAGCCTTGGTGAGCTCAAGCTGGCGCGCGATCATCGCAGCTGGCATCATACGCTTGAGCACCCGAAGACGTTTCCTGTCTTTGGAATTCATTTCGACAATAGACGAATGGTCCGATTCCGAGTCTATTCCCGAGGTATTCGACGGCAAAGCGCTAGCACCAGATGTGGTCGGTGGTCCAGAGGGACTTGAGGGGATAGGATAAGTAACAGACTGGTCGCCTGGTGAAAGAATAGGCGGCAATGGTGCGACATGGTCATCGAATCCATTAAAGTCATCCTGTCGTAGATAGACACTGAAGCCGAGCGATCCAGGAAATTTCGAACTGGAAGTTGGAGAATGAGAGAGCGCTCGAGGTGACACGGAGGGTCCGCGAGGCAATCTCGCAGGGGTCGCAGGACGCGACGTCACAGGCTCAGAGTTTGCACGGGGAGATAGAAATAGGGATGAAAAACGTTCCTGCTTGACATTATTTAGGGAGACAACGAGGTATTCTAGGCTCACAGGAGAGGGATCACGTCGAGGGTGATTTGTTGATGTGCGTCCACCGTTCTCGCGAATCGGAAAAGGCTTGAGCCTCCTCTTTTTATTCTCTAATTCCACCTGGCGAGCCTCTTTGGCGAGTTTCCTAGCTTCGGCTCTAGCCATCGCCTCGGCTTTCTCTCGTTCTCTGCGAATCCTCTTCGCTAACTTTTGGATCTCGGTATCGTCGTCGTCACTACTCGAAAGCTCCTTCAAGGCTTCAGGCAACCAGCCCTCGTCCACTGGTCTTGCTTCTGTACCTTCTTGGAAATCTCCCACTGTCTCATCGTCCCTGTCGACACCATTACTTCCCTTTTTCCTACCATTTTTACCTTCTACATCAACACAATCACCATCCTCCTCCGGGTTGTCAATGGGAAATATGAAATCTTGTGTGCCATCTTGATTTCCCTCACGAGAACCCGATCGATGCCGAGGACTGCGGAATTTTACAATAGCATCAGGGTGTGACTTCAGTTGTTGTTTGTACAACAACTTGTCGTAAGCATATGGATTCAACTGCCGAGCTTCTCGACGACGCAGGGAATAGCGATTGAGTGGCTGTGGATCCGGTGGTATTTCTATGGGAGATGAATGGGCTGCGTGAGGAACGTCTAGTGGTGAATCGGGCTGCGATGGAATATGTGCCTGCGGACGCCGAGCGGAAACGAGCTGAAGGGGATCGGGCGACTCTGGCCGCACAACAACAATGGGAGAGGAAACGGGTGTTAAAGGTGATGAAGGCGCTAACTGGAGCCTCCGCCTTCCAGAACTAGATTGATCGTATGAATGTTGTGAAAACGCTCGAGGAGTCGAAAGGCGCCGCGGAGAGGAGAATATGGAACGATTTTGATCGGTTGAAGTGGAAAGTGAACATGAGAGGAGCTGTGGAGGCGAAGGGGGCGATGGAGAGACTTCCATGCTCCGCACGCGAACTTGGCTGGTGGCGCCAGGAGACGAGTGTTCCACCAACGGTTGGCTTAGGGAAGTGAATAAGGGATCAAAAACAGCGAGAGGTGAACCATTGTGACGTGTAAATGAGACTGATAGCTGCACTTCGTCTTCATCTGAGGACACGCGTGTTGGATGATATTTTGGGGTCAATGATGGAATCTGACCTATGCCGCTAGGGCTGTTGGTAAAATAGGTTTCCGTGGGGATAGGGAAACCTGTGTGGTGCGAGAATAAGTCTGTGATGTGAGTTATCTTTGAGAGGGCGTCAATGTCAAACAGAGACCGTGAATCTTATCACACCTTAGTACGTTTTCGAGGTGATGGAGTCCCCACTTCAAGGTCTCTGAACTTGTCATCGCGTGTTCTTGACGTTAAGAGAGGGCTGGCGCGTCGCTGGGGGCCTCTTTCTGTGGGGGCGCTTTGCGGAGGGGTAGGTGCGCGAATCCTTTTCATTGGCGTCGAGGCTGGCCTGGGACCACCATCTTCGGGAAGAACGACCTCACGCTCTTCGACATCAGATGTATCGACGACATCGATATCAGTGCTTTCCATCAAATTGAAACTTCTGAGGCTTGAATGGTGCCACGAAGAGAGGGTCCAGGTCACGTGGAACGTGACGCAAATCTCACCGAATGCCAACAACCGAATCATCCTGCGTGCTCACATCAGATTCTAGATTCAACAACAAGTTGTACTACTTGCTATACCAGTAGATAGATAGATCGTAAAATATACACAAAATTGTAGTAAATCATCTTGCTAGTAGCCATGTCCTCAAGCGCTGACAACAGTCACAGTCTCGTTCACATAATTTAAAGTAGGCTCATCCGAAGCCTAGACAGATAATATATCAGCTCAAGTCTTCGTTCGAGGTGCGAACACACTGACCCCAACCATGAAGAAATTGACGACGTTCAGCGAAGCAGTTCCGGCAGGGAAACCTTGCGGAACCGTCACGGTATAGTTGTCAGAAGGTCTAAAGTTGGGTCCACCAGTGCCGGTGGCCGTCCAACCCCCCTGGTATAGCATATCGCCAAAGAATTCCTCCGGTGGGAAGCAGATGCCGCCGTTGCAAGGCGAAAGACCGATGGCGACGACGAGAATGTCGACGCTCGAAATGTAGTCCTAAAAGCACGAATGAGACAGAAATAAGTCTCGATGACACGCGTACTTGCCTCGATGCCGACTTGTACGGTGAAGTCACTACCAGCGGTTAGAGTTGCTCCCGCGGGAGGATATATAAGCGAAGTCAGCGACAACTGAGCCAAGGCAGAACCAGCCAAGCAGGCCAGGGAAAGTGCAGTCTGGAAAAAACGCATGATTATCTCAAGTGATGCGAGTAGAGAAGAAGTAGAAGTAGGAGACGGGGTGTGGTCGATGTCGATGTAGATCGCTTCTCACCACTTTATATCCAAACCAATTGCTTGCACAGCACTCGTCTAATGTGGACACGTTTGCATTCTACCGTTGTCCCGTTCATTGCAGGCTATTCCTGTCAGGGGTATCTCATGCCGTGCGGGAATACTAGGCCATGAAAAAAATGACGTACATGTCATTGTGCAGAGGGGCTGCGAAGTGGACCTGACTTGATTAGCCTCGGATCAGAAGGCGTCATTTTTTGTACGTCCGACCGTGCAAAATCCATGCCCTGAACAACTTGACGGTGATCCACTAGCATTCATCCACGGAATATCCGAAAACCAAGGCGCACGGAAAAACGAAGCATCGATCAGTCCATGTTACCTGTGTTCGTGAGCAAATCATGACCATGTCCGACGAGAAGATGATCATGGTTGCGAAGAACCAACGTGCGCACTGGCCCAGTGCTTGCCGGCGGTAAAGTTGTAGCCGGCGACTTGACCGTCATACCTTATCTGACGTAAGTAGTCATCTCTTTAAGTAATGCCTCCGAGGAGGGGCACCACAGTGGGCAGCATTGACCTTCGTGCGATGGGCTCGGGCATCGTAAACACCGTCACTGCCCATCGGCAGAGTATTATCCTTCATAGTTCCGGAAAAACGTACTGCTTTTTCTCAGCACACGTCCCGAGGTGTTGCAGGTCCCCGCTCAAGCGAATATGGCCCTTGCGTCATCGCATTTGGAAAGCAACCTGTCAAGCAAACTTCACAGGTACCTATGCAGTCATGGCGCGACGGTGAAACAAGTGATCGGATCGGTGACCTTTGCATCAATTTATAATCCCCAAGACGGTGACTATACCTGCATCCAGCCCATCGCGCTCAGAGTGTGGCTATCGCGTCGTCTCAATATTTGAAGACGCGCAGGAACAGCGCGACTACAGCTCGGCAAGAGTTGTAAGCCAACACAAGAAAATCGTCAGGCTGCCGCCGGCCATCATGTCAATGTCATAAAAGCAGTGGGCACTCTCTCGGATGAGCATAGGTCCGTTGCAAGGCAGGTCAAAGAGCGGCAGCCACAATTCCATGTCCGAGCTCACTATTACGGAGTGCCCTCAAAAAAGCCCTTTTGTCTCAGGTAAGCATTGTGTTCCTCTCGGTGCGCAGTAATCTGGCTGTCAACCCAACGACGCCAGATCCGGGGACTCAATCTAACGTGATACAAATTATACATGAGACCGATAGATGAGTAAGACTCAAAGAGGTGATAACATGGATTAACACGCAGAAACCGACTTTCCGTATATTAACCGATGTGTAAGCACTAAATGTACACCCATGTTAAGCAACAAACGAGAGACCATAAAGTATTCATACAGGGTACACTACTAGGGCACCGATATGTACGTAGACAATGCGTTGATCAATGGTAACATCCTCCACTTCATTAGTCACCATGTGCAACATGTATGCCTTATAATCCGATCGACCCGACCCGTCAATCATTTGTCGAAGAACAGCGATGTGATCTTGTTCGCCTGTTTGTCGTCCACCACATCGTCTTTAGAGTCACAGAATGAAACCCAGAAAATCGCATCGCCGACGCCAGATGGATCATTTCGTCCGCACTATGCATATCTCCAACTACGATAAAGACAATCGGGGAAATGGATGACCAGTCTACGTTTTCCCAAATTGTCCTAACTCGGCGTTCTTCAACTCGCATTGTACAATGTCTTGGACCGTGAACCACCCATCGCACAAAGCAAACGCCGACTCGAATGGTTGCTCCCGGTTCGTAATGCCGTGGCAATAAACCCATTCGTTCCGGTTGAGCTCTTCCTTGACCCGAGAGATACAAGAATTAGTACGTTCGATCGAGGTGAAAGAGGTAAGAAGACCGATACGCTTCCCAGTCACGTCGTCCAGCTTAATTTCGACTGAAACAAGCTCGCTCTCCCCGATGGCGTTCGCCTGTCCCATGGAAACGAATCGTTTTCTTTCACTTGATAAGTTTGATGGTTTCTGTCGTCTGGAATGTATAAGGGCGGCAAGCGAGGGGGAGCAAGACGAGATATAGAGATCAGCCAATCCGTGTTGACTCTTCTGAAATGGAGCAGCAGCATGCAACGGTAGGAGACAAAATTCGACAGTAGGGGACCATCAGATCCGTGAGCGAAGTGGTTGCGTCATTTGAAGGATCTTGACAACCGGAGAGACTACCTGGTCCCGGATGACGTGAAAAATCATTTTGAATTCTTAAATTCCCTGCCCACCTCCATTCGCTTCGCACGAACACTCAGCTCAAGGATCTTTGACGACAAGGCTCGGGTGCCATCAAGTGTGACCTTCAGTGGAATGTGAACGGGATCCCGGTCGACGAAGACAATGAGAGCATCGCAGTTATATTTACTCGCGTTGACAGTGATGATAGGCCCCTCGCTCGCAGCCAGTTGTAATTCGGGAAAGAGGGAGGGAAGAAGCGAGAGACCGGTTAACTTGCAATTATTGTCCACAACATTTTGCAAGTCAAAGGTAAGACGACAAACACGATCATGTTAATCTGGGCCAGATAACTGAAGAGTATTGCGAATGAGCGAAGTCGGCTGGGTGAAATTGCTTGCAAGGATTTATTTTTCTCTTCTACACCGAACGCTATAACATGATCAACCAGAGAGAAGGCGAATAATCTGGCTCCAAAAGACACCCCATCCCTGTTCGACAAATTGAAGGAGAATGGTGGCGAAGAAGGGCAAAGAAAGTGTCCACAGCGAGGGATGAATCGATGACACGCGAAATTCTGTTTCATGAGAGTTCTGCTCTCTTGTTTTACCTTTCGAATTCTTGTGGTTTAAAAGCGACTTGGCAGGAAAACGCTGAAACGTTGTTTGTGTATGCCGCCAGAAGAGCCTAACGTCGTGGCCGCAGTTGCAACATGGTGGCACCACGTTGGTCGCAAGTGACCACGTTCGTTGCGGCGTTGGCTATTGATACAAGTTGTTTCCCGCTGTGGTCGTACCTTGGAATTTGAAACCTCAGGCCTCAGGTGCAATATTGATCCAATGAATCTCGATATAACTTATCCGTGCGAATTACTTACCCTGGTACCCCACCGAGATAACGATGAGCGCGAGTGCATGCTGCCTGAATGACGGAAACACCGCACGTCGGGCTCAAACGAAGCGAGCGCGTAAGGCGCTTCCCCATTGTCTTCACTTTTGGGCGGCACGACTCTCTCACGATGCACAAGTAATAGTATACTGCGACACGATGTCAGACATGACTATAGCAGCAGGACGAAAAACACCAACCTCTGATTGAAGCGTGAAAAGTGTCACTATGTCAGGTCGAAAAAGACCACCAAAGTGATCAAACCACCTGCAATTGATAAACTCGATAAGCGAAGAGATACAAAACGTATAGAGCCTGCGCCACGATGGTGTTGTCGAAGAACCCGGTGAGTACTCCTAAAGTGAAAGCTTCCGTTACGGTGAATGTAAATAGCAGTACGAAATTAAGTGCACGACTATGTCGCGTCCAGAAGAGAAGGTCGAGGTTGTCCAAGGCACTGAAGAGAGGGTGGTAAAAAAAGAATTGATCGAACAGCGAGTATACAGCGCAGGATTTATGAACGTACTGCGGGAGATACCGCCAGCGACCAAGCACGTAGCAACCTATCCAAAGAGTTGGAAGCAGTGGGGTGGAAATAGACACGGTAACTTACAATCTCACAGACTTGGCAAGGCGTAAGCTGAGGGATACGTCGAAAGCATGGATATACATACTTACACAGGATCCTGTATACCTTGCGAATAATGGCGGAGCAAAGTTCAACGGAATTCTCGGAAACGGTCACGCCGCGCTGTAATTACTTAGTGCGAGGAATTTACGCGTGGCGGTACACGTAAATGGCCCGATAAGGCAGGCGTGTCACGTCACATGCGGGCATATTGTGCATATTTTTGTTGTTGCATATTCGGATAGCACTAGTTAGCAAACGGAGTGCGGTCGTATGGCAGTAGTTTTACCATAGTGTTTCTACTAAGTGAGCTCTGCAAGACTACTCTCTATTCTGTCACAAAAAATTTCAAGTACTCCAATACCTTGAAATCGTCCGGAAGTTGGAACGTCACTCTGTTCGGGCTGATCGCAGAAGCCGCCGCCTGGTGACCTAGCACGACCTAGCAACGGGTCGACGGCGTCGAGCCCAGGGTTAGAATGTAGCTTTGCTAGAGTCATTCAGTACTGAAGTTGCCTTGGGTCGCAACACGGGATTTACGATGCTATGGTCGCTGCACAAGTGAAAACAGGCGCCGAACTTGAGAGAGAGAGAGGCGGAGGCGCGGACAGTGGAGAAAGAAACTTTCATAAAACAAATGTCGGGAGGCTTTGGGGCCAGGGCCGTTCCTCAGCCTACTAGCAACGTAACAGATCGCACAATCGCTTCTTCATCTGACAGGAGCAACCAAAAAGTCATGTTCGGATCGTGAAGTATGTCATGCCTACACGGTGAAAGTAAGTGCTACCCATCTCACTGGAAATCACTCGGCAAACATGCGTTCCAAAAATAGCTTCTCAACATGTCCGCGAGGCGTTATGCGACACGAAAAGACGTCCGGACGACTGGGCAAAACGTCGGTCGAATCATACAACTTCTACAAGACATGTTCGACTTACTGACTGAGCCCGTTCAACCATTTCGGTTCGAAAGCGCGTTCTTGTTTTTGTGTGTCAGTGGAAGGACAAAAATCGAGTGTTGCGAGCATTGTAGCGATGGAGCTCCACAACGATGCATCCGCTGTGTATCGCCCTGGCCAACAAGAGTCAACAATCGTTCAGTACTGCAAGGGTTGGGCGGGTGATATACCAGGGCAAATTCTTCGACCGAAACCGAACACGAAGTCCGCCGGATCAATGCCATTCAACGTTCCATCGTCCTTCAAGAATCGTTCAGGAATGAAAGCCTCTGCATTTGGGAACCGAGCTTCGTCACGGGACATGGCCCTAGGCGCACCGGCTCTCAGTCTTTCACTCTTTGAAGAAACAAATATGGACGTACCAAGCATTGACGACCACCATCGCACCTGTTTGAAACGACCATCAGTACCTACTCGTTTTCGTTCAAAGATGAAACATACCCTTGGGAACATAAAGTCCATCATAAACATCGCTCTCCGAGGTCGCATGCCAGACGCCTGTACCACTGTCAAGCCCTTCTCAACAAGCAAAAAATGAATCTCACCCAACGGCAAGACGGGGTGCCATCGAAGAGTCTCGCGAATGATCGCCTCCACGTACGGGAGAGCTGGTCTGTCATCAAATTCAGGGAGGCGGCTGGTACCAATGACGGAATCGATCTCCGCCTGAGCACGCTTCCATACGTGGGGATGAGAGACCATGGCAAGGGTAAAGACCATCAGGGACGACGACGTCTGAGAAGGCCATGAGAGGTGCCAACAAAATATATCGGCCGACGCATACTGTCTCTGTGGAACCTGGGTGACATGCATCGTGAGCGAACCAGGGTTCATATCAATCGGATGAAAGAATGTACCAAGAAGAGAGGTAGATGCTGCCTTTTTCAGTGCGGCAACATACTCTGAGCGCTGTGATTCATCTTCTTTCTGCATACGAATGAGATGACTGGACACCATCGAGGTTGCCTCATCCTGAGTACTTTTCTATGTGTTACGCAAAATAGATTGGCTGGATTTAATACAAAACTCGCGAGTCTCACCGTATTCTCCACAGCATACTTGTAAGGCATCTCTATCATCTTTCCAGCTAAGCCAGAAGCATACCTTGCTGCGAGCTTCAGAGACGATCCGGGAAACCAGTCAGGGATATCCAGCACTTTCAAAGGCAGTCGTAAATAACAAGTCGTCGTCCGATGTGAAACAATATAACTTACAAAAGGGGAGCAACTTGAGGAGTGTGGCTTGCTCCGGCGTAGCCGCTGGTACTGCCGCCGCCGTATAGTCTTCGATGACTTGCACTATGGGGTCATGTTCCGAACTTGGTTCATACCCATAGGCGGCAGATAGTGCTACTGCAGCGGCGAAGCTGAATTCGATGGTCTGGTAAATACGGTATCATCAACGTAAGAGTGCGATGTACGTTGCGTAATGCGATTCATATCGATCAGGATCGTTGAGAATGTTCAGCACCAATTGTCGGCCACGGCGAAGTTGCATCGGACGAAAATTGAGAGCTGCCTCTGAACGGAAGCTCTGGTGGAATATCCGTCTGCAGAGTCGCCAATGATCTCCATACGGCGCGAAACCAAAGTTACTTGCTTCCGCTCCGAACCTGGAGGACATTCCGATCATAAGACTTTAAAGGACGCCCCACAAACATGACTCACGGTGCAAGCGTAGCGACGTAAGGACGATCTGAATAGAGTTGAGAACGCTTTTCGAGTAACTCCACAGCAATCGATTGAGAGCCGAGAACTATGACGTCTTGATCCAAAAGACGGAAGTACAACAAGTTTCCTGCAGTGTGTTCAATATGTTAACTACATTCAGTCGGATCATGGGTTCACCATATTGAGCATGCCAGTCGGTATAGGTCTTCCAAGGCTCCTTAAGATCGATGGAATGAGCATTTCCTAGAAATGGCACGGGTGCTGGTCCTGGTGGAAGTGGTAGCCCTTTCCGCTCTTGCCTGCTTCGAACAGAGCGGCGAATAGAATCTATAGCGACGATCAACGCCGGCACTGTTACTGCGAGCTGAGCGGTCGACAGTTGCATTGCGAGCAGAGGGGTTCAAGATAGCGGGTCTCAGGGACGAAAGGCACCATCTTATACGAATGTTGCTTTTGGCGGCCTTACAGTGGGTAAAGGTCCTCGGAAAGTAGCGATAACCATTTCGTAATGTTTGATGGCCGCCTACATAACAAGACACATTCCTCGTGGGGAACTCGTATTCGAGCCCGAGTTAAATCCATCCTAGCATTCGTCAGTTGCTTCATTATCATTGTTCTTCACGATTCCTATAGTCTGGTATGGTAGCGACTTCAAAGGCTGAAAGTTTGTAAGGATGGTGTATTGCAAAACCTATTATTAGAACATTTTGTCCCTTCTGTAAGTCGCCATACACAATTCCTGTTAAGATAAAATGATTAAATAAATAACTCCTTTCGGATTGCTGGAATGTACAAATGAAGCATGAAACGAAAACGCGGGCATAATACTCTTAAGGTATTGTCAAATACTCACCCAGCGATGCACTGTCGTTTGCCAAAAATCCTTCCGCTTGTCGTAACACTCACCAACTGCACAATACACCCGAAAGAACATCGGAACGATGCCTTTGACTGAAGCGGACTCATCAGCATTAGACCGCATGCAGTCTTAAACATAGATGGCGACTCACTTCACTTATGGAATGTCAAAGAAAACGACGTTCGTTGGCCGAGATCGTAAGGAGCAAGCGATCTGCGCCAGACGATGGGATACAAGACGTTCGCCATTGAAATTTGGCTTACAAATAAACACCATAATCCCGGTCTCTTGCTCACCTGCGCCTGTTTCAGACATAAGTGTTTCAATGGCCGTGTTGGAACCGAGATAGACCTATTTGAGGAGTGGGAAACACGTGCGGTATAGCACCGAAGCATCTCACGAGTTCCACCGCCGAAAGCGCAGAAAAGAGTGGTTCTTGGAGGGCAAGGGGGACGACGTATGAAAGGAGAGTCGCCGCGGTTTAACTGGAGTTACGTGTAGGGGTAGGGAAGACTGGGTACGCTGTCGGTGTGGTTCGAGCGCGGGTGGGATGGGGATGGGGTGGACGTACATAGAGCACATGGAGTGCAACAGCCCCGGGAGGAGGTAATTGAGCGAAGAAAGGGCGACGAGGACAAACATACAAGGATATACTCGAGAACGGGAAGATGGGCCGAGACTCGTTCTTGCTTCTCTTTCTTCGTACCAATACGTAGACATACCAAACGACGACGGTCAGATAATAAAATATGATCGACTTCGAAAAAGGACGACTCACCGCCGCAAAAAAAAAAGAACCTTGAGGGGCAACTGGTAGACGCGGCCCGCGGAGCCAATGACGATAAAACCATACGATCGAATTGATTCCAACGATAGATAGGTATTGGTGGCGTGGTCTCGTGAAAGTAGCCTGCTGAGGTGTAAGACCATTGATGGGTTGGATGAGGGATGCGATGAGTAGAAGGCACAGGCAGATTTGTTATCAGACCGAGAGCTTCTGGGTTTATGTAAGGGCTCCCAGGTAGAAAAAGTCCCAAATGAGTTCCATATCCCCCTCCAAAGCATCGAATGCACGAGAATTTCGTTAGCGGTGTTGCTGAATGAGATCGTCGGCAAACATTCACAGTGTCACGGGTCGTGTCCATTGACAGACCTACTAGAGTTATTTGTGTTTGAGGGTTGGTGAATTCCTGTGTTAGCGATCATACATATGCTGCCCTAGTAGTCAATTTCGATGTCGTCGTAGGTCGCGCCTACTATAGAAAGGCGCATCGTGTGAAAACGGTACTTGTAACGCGACCGCGATGAGCTCCAACGTCCCCCACACTCAAAGCGCGAATCCTTGGGCCAGCTCGAGCACTTCATCGCATTCTGGCCTCAGTTCCTCGCTCACAGATGCATTCGGGCAGTCGAGAACCCACTACCAACCAGGTTACATGATGGTCAGTCCACTTGCCCCCCTTTTCTTCTTCACCGACGTCCCCCTACCAGTCCGCCCAACAACACAACGTACACGCTCCCCAAAGCGCCCAGCATACCGACGAAATACCCACCGTGCAAACCAAGGCGAAAATGAACCTCGCCCTTTCACGTGGTGGCGCCTCCCACTTTGGGGCCGATTCCATGTTTGAGAGTTCGTCAACGTCTGTGCTCTTCTTCCCTCTCGTTGACCGTCGTTAATTCTCTTGTACACAGGCAGCGCCAGGCTTTTGCAGATACGGATGCTCCTCCCACCACTTCCATAAACGACGTGTTTCGAGAGTCGCCGTTTGGCGCGTCGGAAAGAATGCCACCAAGAGTATGTTGCTAAAATTCCTCTCCGCGTCCAGAAGGTGATCCGCCATCTTTCCAGGCATTCTCTCTTGACAGTTCCTCTTTCTCGTCATCAGCGCGTCCGCCTCGCGCAGACACGACGTCCTCCGCGACTCCCATGACTTACGTGATTGTATTCGGATACCCTCCCGACAAGTATTCCGTGACTGTCGAGTTCTTCAAATCTCTCGGTGCCGCCACGGAGCCTGAGCCCAACGGAGAAATTATAAACTGCTTCAGAATTGGATTCAAAGATGCTGGTGAAGCAGCACGCATCGTTCGCAGAAACGGAGAGGTTTTGGGTGGGTCCTGGATGATTGGTGTCAAGTGGGCTGTACGTCGCTCGTCATTTTCCCTGATTTGGAGACATTTTGACCGATGTTGTAGGACTCGGTGGCGTTAGATCTCGGACGTGCAAACGAATTTGCAACGTCGACGTCATCCCAAAATCATACACATTCAACTGCAATGACGATTGATAGCCCGCCGCCTGCAGCCACTGTAGGCACACCGATAAAGCTTGCACCGTCAGTCGCCGCGTTTCGTAAAGGACGTCCGCCGGTCGCCGCTTCTCCTGCGCAAAAGATTACTCCAGTGTCAACTACACCGTCTCAGGGACCAAGCCCTGCGAAGGGTATGCTTGGGCAGGTGTCGGACTTGATCTTTGGTTGGTAGGATAAAGATGCTTCTCATACTTGCATTGCTTAATCCTCATTAATACCATACGGTGATGCTTCCGTGTTGCCAATGCGAAGTCAATTTTGAATGAGATGGAAGCAATGTTACCAATTTGCAAGTGAAGAACGGGAGATAGGTACGCTCTCTAACTCCTGCTCGTACTCGACCTCCACCCTCGGACCCTCTGAGGTAGTTCAGCGTAACAAGAAAAAGTAAGCCAAAGATATAAAGAACGTACTTTTTGGTTTCTCGATTTTTTTCCGAGGCGGCGCCTTTGTTAGTGGATTTGCTTTCCGTTTGCCCAGCACCACTTTTGATTTTGAGTGTGAATCTTGATCGTCTTCCTCGTCCGAACTTTGGCTATCCTGTTGGGACTTTTAGAGATGGAGACGCACTATGTCATCACTCACCATTATATCCTCCAAGTCACTCGGGTCGCTCAATCCAGCTTCGTCTCCACTCATGTCACTGACAAACTCGCCTTCCAACTCTTCCTCCTCTTCATCCTCTCCGTCCGTCTCGTCGTCTACCAAACCCAAGTCCTTTTCCTTCTCTAATTGCGTCTCCTTTCCTCCCTTTTCTCGGTCCAATATGGCCTGCCATACACTTTCGTTGACGTTGAGCGGCGCGTCGCCGTATGCTTTTGTTCTCAATCGTTCGATGAGCTCCTTTTCGATCGACTTTTCGAGGTGGGCAGCAGATAGCGCTTTCCGCTCGCGCGTAGCCTCTCTGCGGTCCAGTTTCTTTTTAACGCCCACCAACGTCGGCCTAGAGTACACGATGAGCCGAGCCGCGAAAAAAAATAAAAAGAAAGAAGAGCAAATTAAAAAAATTAAAATAAAAACTCACTCTTGCCGCAACTTGATGCGCCTCATTTTGATGAGGTATTGGGTGATCTTCGTGACACGTTGCTTACATTTGTGGACGGTGAAATTCGGCCAGTACACGAGTTCCTTGTCGATCTGGCGTGCGTGCGCATCGGTGGTCGAATTCGAACGGAGAAGGGGCTTTGCCTCACCTGCTCGAGCGCTTTGGAGTAATTCTTGGAGAGGGGGATCTTCTCCCACATTTTGGCGGGCGTATGTGCGCGTTCGATCGTTTTGACGTACAGGTAGAGCAGACCTGCAACAGGGGATTGGCACGACGAAAGAGAGAGATGATACGACGCACCCTCGTGCTCACGGACGGTTGCGTACCGCGAGTTTGCGAGGGGACATGACTGTCTGCTGCAGAAACCGGTGACGTTGTATTCGTTGCGACAGAAATTTTGAGTGGTCGTTCTGGGTATAAAAAAAAAAAAAGATCGATAACTTGGACAAGATATGAGAGAGAAAAGACGGACTTTACTTTGTAGGAACAGAACTGATTGTTGATCACGGACCATATCACGTCGTCGCTCTGCATCCTGGCTAGTACTTACTAGCGGAACTGATTGGTCGTCGGCGAGTCACCGGTCGGAGTCGGAGTCTCTGTCAAAAATGGTAGTGTAGTTCTAATCTGACACTTCATTCAGTGGAACTGGTAGATCGAGACGAGTCCAAAGTTATTGACTTCAAATTTAACGGCGTAGTGTACAGTCGACCCTATTCCTACCAGTGGAAATACATAGTCGACGTACGCCTCCCATTCGACAAAAATACAACACCAGGACGAAGTCATACTATGCACGTTGCGCCTACTACGCATCAAATTTTTTTCTGGCTCCAACAAAAAGAAAAAAGTGCAAGTCGAATGATGCGTGGATATATGCAGACCCAGGAATACAGAAAAAGGCCGGGAACACAGGCTATAAAATATGCTGTCAGTCGGTAAGGGATGGATGTGACATCGATTATGAAGATGAAATGGGTGGCGTCGTGGCAACGAGGAAAAACAATACAGCTTGGAGAGGATGGGTTTCAGATGTTTAGCGTCGGAGCGGATGTAGGTGAGCTAAAGAACGTGCGTTGCACGGACGCATTTCCTCGAGTTTTCATATTTGGATGGTGACTCCGACGATGGTGTCGCTTGTGCTGATCATAGTGCTGATAAGGAGGTGCATGAGTCTTGCGCTTCATCATCTTCATCTCCCTGCGAGACTCTTTTCGGTTTTTGTGAGGTACCTGCTGCTGCTGCTGTTGTTGTTGTTGTTGACGGTGGAGATCATGATGATATGGGATATGGGTAGGTGTACGGTCGCCATCACGGACGGGGAGTAGCACAGGTGAGATACTCAATCCGCCTGATTTACGTGGCTTCTCCTTTGCAGCGCTCTTCTCATCCCACAGCATAGTATGCAAAGGGCTATTCTTCAGTGCACTCCCATACGAACGTGTATCAGGTCCTGAAGATTTGGCCGGCTCAGATGTCCAGCCTGGCGAAGGAGGAACATCAGAAGCAGATGCTCCAGATTCTCTGGTAAGACGGAAGGCACCGACAGGTACGTGGTCCCATCGGCTCAAGGTCTGGACGAGTTTCTGCATATCTTCATTGTCAGAAGTGCTCCGCATTTGCGCCTCCGGTTCGGAGTCAAGATACGTAGAGTCAAGGACGTCGTCTAATCTGATCTGTTCGGAAAGAGCAGCGTCTGGCTGAGCTTCGGATGATGGCACATCGGAAGGTGGAGGTAACGAAGGAGGATAGATGGATAACCTTGCCGTGCGGCCACGGAGATCCATCTAGGAAACTTCAGATGAGACTGGGAAGTGCGACGCAACATGAGACACATACACTGCTAAAGCTTCCAGCACTGCTGGAGATTCTTCGTCTGTGGCCGAGGCGAGGGTATGGAGAAGGCACCTCCTTGTTCGTCCCGGTAAGGACAGCAGTTTTCTGCGGCGTCACATTAAACTGACCCATAATAGGCATCCCAGCCCTGGTAATAGGGCGAGGACTTTCTCCAATGCTACCTTCCGCACTATCATGCGACTGGTTATCCCGGAAGATTTTGCCAGCCAGGATATCAGCGGGACAAGGTGATCCTGATGTGTTCGAGCGATGGCGCCTTGAGAACGGGGCAGGCGACACGTTAGGACTGACAGTTGACATGGGGTTGATGGATGAGACGCTGGCTGGCCACTGGAAAAGTTTCATCGCACGAGACGTGGGAAGTCCCTGCTCGTCAACAAGCTCTTCCTCCGTTGTCTCCCCGTCACTTTCTTCGAGCCCAGAATCGCCTTCATCAAAGTCACCGTCGGCGTCATCACTGGTACGCATTTCAACATCACTATTGTGACTGATTGAAGTGCCGTCTGACGCCAGTAACTGAGCCGCATTAGCCTCGAATGCGAGATCAAGGACGCCGTGGCCATCATTTGAACCATTCGTGAAAACGATCTGCCCGTCCCACGCCTCGGTGACTTCGAAGTCCACACTCCGTAAACTGCCGACGCTGTTTGCTAAAGGATCGATAGCCGAATCGTGAAGGTGACAGTCATCAGTGTCAGAGCCGTCATCAGACAACGAATCTGTAAGATTCGCGAAGAACAACTCGGCATCGAAGCTGGATTCTTCATCTTCCGACCACCCGGTAGCGAGGCCTGTATACACCTTTGAAGCTTGACCATCCGTCTCGTCTTCTTCGTCCTCCTCCATTTCTTCGTCTTCGTCTTCCTCGTCTTCCTCCGTGACATCATCTGAATCACCCTCCATGTCCACGTCACTCAGACCGACACTTTTTTTCCGAGGGCGAATGACCCAATTGTTATTTGAATCTTTGTGTTTTGGAGCGTCGTCTCCTAGTAATTCACGCCGAATGCGAGCTTTGTCGTGACGTTTTTGTTCGGCGACAATATAGTTTTCCTCCTCCACAGCTAGCGAGGAGTCGGAACCGAAGCCTGACGAATCGGAGTCAGACTCGGATTCGGATGAGTCGGACGCTTCTGATGTGAGTCCATCAGCCGAGACAAAGGTAGGGAAACATCCCGAAGACGCGTCATCGCCGTCGTCCCGGAACGTCACGACGCTTTGCTGAGCGTCAGAATCAGTATGATCGCTGTGAGAGTTTCGCTTCTTTGAGGAAGCCGATCTTTTTGCGACTGGGCATTTCGCCTGAGACTTTGAAGTCTGCCTCGAGGCAGCTAATTTTGATTTGGAGACCTGGGCTTGTGAGCGTGTGGCCCGCGATGTGATGGATCTCTGAGCGTAAGTACGCGATGATAGATGAGATTGTGATTGTGGCAACGTGTTGACCTCGTTGCCGAAACTCCTCGGATCGGAAGCCGAATTTGTACCGTTGGGTGTAATCGCAACAGCTTTGGGGGGACGACCTCTGCGTTTTAGACCGGTGGCATCTGAGGAACCGTGCTGACCATGGCCAGCGGTGGAAGAGGGGTTGGTGGACGGGTTGGTGGGATGAGATGACACGGAGCTGCTTCCAGCAACTCCGCTGGATGCTGCGGAAGGTCCTGGAACGCGAGACTTCTTTGACGCAGATCCCAGAATGCGAGCCTTGTTGTGGATATTGGGGGGGACGGTGAGTTTGATTTTGAGAGGCTGTACAGCGGCAACGTGCGCGGAGGAACCCATTGATACGGTCGGTGTAGCTACAAAGCGCACACTTCCATGACTGACGCTTTGGGGGAGGGGACGAGGTCTGTTGTTGCAGGTGCAGTCGCCATCGCACACTGGACAGATGTCGTTGTCTTCGTCGTCGTCTGGCAAGGGAGGATTTACGGCGACGGCGACGGTACGGCTGGGGAAACGCGGCATAATTGTGGGGGGATTTTTGGGATAACCTGCGTGGGCGTGAAGTGAGTGCGAGCGTACGTATGAGGGACAGGGGAAGACGTCAAAAATAAATTTATGGGCACCCTCGAGGGAAATCACAGAAGCGAGGACGGGAAGGGGGTTCAATGGCTAAGCCAGTCCAGGCTATCATATTACATGTATAAAAAATCAGTGACACAGGGTGCGTGCGATGGGAGCTGTCGCGTGACAGATAAAAGCCTGATGGCGTTGTACAGAAGAACCAGGACGGGCAAAATTTCCAAAATGAGGCTACGAAAAAAAAATTCCAGGCTCACTGTAAACACGATTTCTGTGCATTTTTCGGGGATAAAAACCATGGATATGATTTCGAATCCAGATTGAAAATTTGTCTGGTTTGCAAGCAAGTTTTACGAGTGGCTACGGGCCACTTGGTCGTGTGTCGCTGGGACGGTGATGGTGAAGAGAAGAAGATATCTTGGCGCATAATTTCGCACATCTAGTAACAATTATGTAAACAGTCATAAGGCGTCTCCACTGCGCCCACTGCAGAATTGAATTCTAGAATGCAACGTGAGTTTCATCATCGTACATCACAGCGACGAGCATCTGACCATCTTTGCCAGGTCTGTCCCTAGCCGAGCAAATCGCCCAGCTCGACCACCCCGCTCCAGCTGGCGAGTCCTTGTGCTTTTTTTTCCCCCTCCCAGCTGAATATAACCAGACTTTGACCCCGAGGACGTCCAGGTCACGGGAATCGACCCCAATACTGAGCATGATGCCGCCCCAGATGACCGCGGTGCTCGGGCACACTACTTTGACGTCGGGTAAGTCGATGCAGCGCCTGTGTGGATTGCACTCAGTCGACTAGTCCTTCGTCCCTGCGCAAGCTACATGAGAGCCTCTCGGACGCAAAGTATGAGGGAGAAAAAACATCCAGAAAGATGATGGTCGACGAGAACGAGAGCGACCAAGAGGACGATTCGGCCAGCCTCGCCTCCGCGGCATCCCCGGAGACACACACCTTTGGTCATGAAGCTCGAGAAAAAGACCAAGGGGATACGCGAACTCCCGTCGAGAGCGCGTCCGGGAAAAATGGCGACTTGTCCTCGAACCTCCTTAAAACTCGAGAAGAAGACCGTAAAAAGGGCAGGGCCGTTTCGAGACAGATCGCAAGTAAAATTCCTCTGGAATAATGTTCATAATCTATATCTTGGCCCACAGGTCCTCTGGGATTCGCTACTTGATGCCCGCATTCGTCTGCAAAAATCGGTCGCGGCCGGAAATCGGCTCCCTTTTGCAAGTAGCGATTCATTTTCCAGTCTTGGCCCTATCTCACAAGCGTACAGCCGCTACAAAATGTTCCTGACCATCAGGTGCACACTGCTCTCGTGAACATGCTCGAGGAGGCGCGATTGCTCTCGAACGACATATTTGATTTTCAAACGGTATGATCCCTTCCCACAGATGTAATACCCACTCAACACAAATATAGTGTCTACTCTCAGCAAACGAATCGGTTGAGCCGCCTCCGCGTAAACGGAGAAGGGACACCGAACGCGGTTACTCGGTGACTGATTATGTAGAAGAGCTAAGCGAGGCCAGTCACGCGGCAATAGAGCTTGAACACTCGTTGGTACCCCTATGTTTTTATCTAAAAAAAGCTTAATCGCCGCAGATATCACCCCCACCTCGTGCAAACGCTTGACAAATGGTCGTCGAAAATTCAAGCCGTCGCTCCTTCAGTTCTCCTTCCGTCCAATCGCAATGCGTTTTCGAGAACGGCTCAACACATTAAATCGGCATCACAGCTGATAGATGAGACACTTGCGGACCATAAAAAGGTGCTCGCCCGAACGAGAATATACCGTGGTAAAGGCAGCAGACTGGGGGTGGATGTAGATGTGGCTCGGGAAAAGGAAGAGCCTGAGGTATTTGACGATACTGATTTTTATCACCAGCTGCTGCGTGACATTATCGATGCGAGAGGGAACAGTGCGAGAAACGACGATTGGATGGCGACACAAAAGGAGAAAAAGGCGAAGAAGAAGAAGGTGGATACCAAGGCGAGCAAGGGACGGAAACTTCGGTGGGTGAGACCAGATTGCGGTCGTGTCTTTGCTCACACTCTTGCCAGCTACGAGGTGCACGAGAAGATACAGAATTTCATGGTGCCGGTGCGGATGGAGGGGAGCTGGCACGAGGAACAGACCGACGAGCTGTTTGCGTCGCTACTGGGGAAAGGGTTTGAGAGCGCGATGCAGGAGGCAGGGGAGATTGGGGAGGAGGGGTTGGAAGGTTTCCGCCTATTTGGGTAGTAGTAGTGGACCAAATATGGCAACTGGACAAGTCATTGCGCGACCACAGTCATCGCAAAACCCGTCGTCACTTACAGCAGCGATGGACGCCTTCGAGGACGACAACCCGTTTGAAAACGACGTTGACCAAGTACCGTCCGAGACGTCGTCCACCTCCAAAGTAAACATCTCAGCCCCCTCCTCTCCGCCACCCAACTCCGCCCGGTTCCTGTCTCCCAGCAAACCAGACCCTTCTCCTGAACCTCTCCGGCAGCCCCAGCAGCCGTTCAAGAACGACTTTTGCTGTTATAGAGATAGGTGGTTGCACTCGGGAGAGGACGTAGAGATTCTGGTGTGTGCCGCTTCGTCTTGAACCAGCTGTTTCCTCATGTGTATACGTGATAAGATAACCGATGCCCAAAAGACCTCCCTCAATTCCAACACGCCCTACATTACATATGTGATCCACGCTGGGGTGTGTCTCAGCCGTACCATCACTAACACAGCCGTCTGACGTGGGCTTGCGTGCAACAGACTGCAGAGGCCCGGCATCGCTATTCTGAATTCGAGTCGCTCCGTTTGAACCTCGTCAAGTTGTATCCAACGCTCATCATCCCGCCGATCCCTTCCAAGCAGACCATTGGAGACTATGCCACCAAGCAAGCAAAGGCAAAAGAAGACGCTGCCATGATTGCCCGACGCAAACGCATGCTCCAGACATTTTTAAACCGTGTCGCTCGTCACCCTATCTTGTCCAATGAGCACATATTTCATCGATTTCTGGAAGGCGAGGTGTCTTGGGTGCGCCGAGCGTTCTTTTTGTCCCCGGCGTGTGTTAATTGTCCTTGCAGACAGAAGTGCTCAATTCACCACCGTTGTCGATGCTTCCAAAAAATATTCTTAAAGCCCCCTCGCACAACCCCACAGACCCGAACGCATCCCCAGCTTACGCAGTCCTTCCGAACCCGACAGCAACGCATCCGCTACGGAACCCAGACCAACGTTTCGTCGACTCGGAAGTGTTCACAAACAAGTTTGCAAACCACCTCGGTGGTCCGATGGAAAAGGTCACACGTCGGTCACTAAAGCGATGGTCAGGTATGACGTCCCATTGACGCTTGTGTGAAATTCTCGTCCGCTCAAGTTGATTCATGATGCAGAAACCGCGCAAGATTATTCTGAGCTGGGTGCAGCACTGAATGGTTTCAGTCTTAACGAAAGTGGGGCTCTTGCCACTGCAATGGAGAAAACTGGACAAGCCGTCGATGGGTCATACATGTCCACGACTAGATTGGTGCGTGTACTTCATCTTGCCTCGCCCTGACAACTATCTGGTTGCTCATTTTACGGCAGCTGCAAGAACTCGAGCAGAACTTCTCCGAACCGCTGCATGAATATACGCAGTTCGCCACTATCATCAAAAAGCTTCTTGTATATCGGCATCAAAAACACGTGCAATATGAGATGACGCAGGATGCTCTGGAGAGTAAACGTGAAATGCTGGAGGAGTATGAAAAGAGTGAAAGGGAAGCCAAGAGGCTTGAGGAAGCCCTTGCACGCGGCCGCGTTAACGGCCTCGCAAACTCACGGACAGAGGGACAGTCAAGTGAAAACCCGGATGAGCCCGGGTCGGCATACATTCCTCCCCACCCTGGTCCTAGTCCATACAAGAGGCGTGCTCCTGGAATGGGTTTTCTGAACGCACTTAGTTATACATTGCATGGGATGATGGACGTCGACCCAGAAACGGCCAGGCGTAACGGTATTGGCAAAACCCGTGAAAACATCTCGCAAGTAAGTTCTTTAGATAGCTTGGCGATCATTCTCTGACGGCCCGTCGCTGTGGTTCGAAGCTCGAGGATGCCCTTCATTTGACGGCGCAAGACCTGAAATATTCGAGTTCCACGATCCAAGCGGACCTCGATCGCTTCCAGCGACAGAAGGTTGCAGACCTTCGAGAGATGACAATCAATATAGCGAGAAGCCACAGGGACTGGTGCAAGAAGGTGAGACCCTGTCGTCCTGACATATGCTGGCAACAATCTCAGTCATACTGCCCCAGAACCTTGAGGCATGGCAGGCTGCGAAGAAAGAAATAGAGAAAATTCCAGAGCATCCCAACTCCATGCCCGCACCTCAGCACGCACAAGCGGCAAGTCCGTCATACCTTTTAAGAGACTCCGCTGCCACGATCAACGGCCGGTGAAGACGTGGTTCCGAGCATTGGTGACATGTTTCGAAGCGCGTGTGGACTCGTGGACCTGTTTTCTGCTCTTCTCTTTCAGCATATCCTGCCTTGTGTAAATTAGCGTTTGGTTCCCTAATGTATTGCTGGATATACCGCGGCCTGAGCATGCTGAGTTACACCCAACTTTGCAAAGATACTCGTACTAGGTTGCATGAGGTGTGTATGGCTGTGGCACTGGCAGGGCGGCGAAGTTACAAGCTGTGGAGTGGATACTTCTAAGTTCTATAATGGACGGAACGCAAAGCTAAAATAGTTACGGTAATGCCGTAGTGCTAGATAGGCTGTTTTTTATTCGAGACATGTCCCCCTACGTATCATAGCGGGGAAAAGTTGGTCGATCTACCAAGACAGTCGTAGAACGACAGCTAAACTCGAACACACTTTTTTTTTTTTACAGTAAAAAAAAAAAGCGCGGACGTCCGATTGAACTCTTCCCGCTATAATACTGTAGCCTCGTGGGCAACATGCTTGTTGCAGCCGAATCCAGCTTGCTCGATCCGACTCCGACGAATTCCTGAGGTTGTGGACGCGGGTCCAAAACTCTATGCCTCATGCAAACGGGTGTTTTTTTCTTTATTCCCTGAGCTCCTCCGATCGTTTGAATCAGACATGATTGATATCAGTTACTACTATCTGCATACTTGTTGTCAGGGTCTTTTAAAGATCGTATGGTAGCGTTCATTCAATCGAACCGCAAGTGGGTGGCCTGCGGCAGGGGCTGCTGATCGAAATGTCATTGTACAATCGAGCACTAGTACGAATGCAGTCGAGTGGCATGTATCGTGTTGCGATAGCCGGTAATGAGGGTGTATGTCCTCAGCGACGGATCGACTCGGTCGCTCCTTGCCGCGTATCTTTTGCTGCCGATTCATAGTAAGTAATACTTAAACTGAATACAGTAACGTCTTCAGGGTCATATGCGCCTTCGGATACTACAAGGTTGGCCCGCTGTTGGACAAAGTTCAAATTCTAACTACTTAATACTCGGGTCCAACACATAATGAGAACAATAAGCAAGGTTGTTATCGTAATCATGCATGTACTGACCAATGGCATAAATGAAGACCGAGACTATGCATGATAAAGAAGAAGAAGAAATGCTGGTATGCCTTAGGTGAATACCTGGTATTCCATGAAGCCTAATGTCGACAAAGAGGCATGAGCCAGAAGGGGCTTGATATTAAATAATTTTATGGTCGAATTTACTGCAATATATAAACGGAGACGGATCTTTCCGTTGTTTTTGTGCAATGGTGATGTAGCCTGTTGCACTCGGCGCGCAATACGATTGCACGCGGATGAAGAAGACATCGTTCTCCATTATGATTTCATGCAGGTGGCGTGGTGGTTGCCAACGTCGTGGAAGAAGCAGCTGAAGTTGATGATACAGTCGACGTCGAGTTCGCACGGAGGGCGGATTGACCAGCAGGTTCACTCTCCACTGGCTTTCGGCGGCGCTTGTGCTGGCCACGACGCGATTCAGTTGGATACTCGCACTTGATCCGTCGGCGTGCACACTGACTAGCGATAACGTCAGCATTCGAATTCTCAGGTAGAACGGACGAAGTGGCTCTTACTTGCATGTCTGCTCAGGGCTGTGGGCAGGAGGCCTCCCACACGCGATCTTCCTCTCTCGGCAGAATAAACATGCTAAAGCCTGCTTCTTCTGCTCGCCAGGCTTCTTTACCGCTTTCATAACCTGATCGTCAGGGATAGACGGCCACGTTGGCATTGACACAATCGTGCTTTCTTGCCGTACAAGTTCTTCGCTTGAGCGGTGCACCCTTTTATTGCTCATGTGCTTCGGCAGTTGAACCATGCAACGCTCTTCTGGACGCAAGCGTGATTCACGTTCGCGAACGTGGGATTGCGGATTCAAAAGGGCAGGGCCGTCGGCGTGGTGAGGTGCGAGGACAGGAAACGAGGACAGACCGTGCGTTGGCACAATCAAGTGTGGTTGGGGAAGGCGACATGTGTCACTTGTCGTGGGTAAAGATGGGTGGGCGTGATCGTCTTCTTGCTAAGATTGAGTGCCGGGATATCAAAACTTGTAACTTAATATTAGCGCCGACGAACTAACCTTAACATGGTAACTTCCTTCATCTAATGGATCTCTAGAACGTTTCCTGGAGGGTGGACGAGGGTCGTGCTGAGGGACGGATTGATGCGGCATGGATGGGCGGTAATCGAGGCTGCCCGCACGTCTCAAGGACGAGTGTCCGTCTGTAAAGATGGAGGAGGCGTGTGCGAGGAAGTTGTCGCTCGCACGGGCAATGCTCGAGCGGTGGTCCTGGGCCTGTGGGCGGCCGACAGCGCTCCTAAATTGCTGGGCGAGGTGGGATATGTACGAGTTCTCCTGGGCGAGTGAAGGCTCGTCGAGATCGTCGTATCGGTAGTGAACAGACTGGACGGACGGGGTCAGCATATGAAGGACATCGGCCAAGGAGGACATACGAGTTCGGACGCGAACGGGGACGGATAGTAGGACGGGGATGAATACGACAGACTACAGACATCGGACCTCGCGGCGTTCGCCCATTGATAGATGCCGTCTGCGTCGTGCCACATGTACAAATTTTCCGGGGTATAGAAATCGGGTATGGGGTTGGCGAGAGGGACATTATAGTCGTTGTCAAAGTGGTGGTCAAGCTCGCTAGACATGTTGTTGATGGCAGCGGAAGCAAACGTCACGGGTGGGAGCTGAGTCGAGTGTACTGCGTGTGCTACACGATGTCCAACACTCCATCCTTTAAAAAGGCTACAGAGTGCAACCCCAAAAATAGCGAATACTACGTCTCACGCATCTTTTCCTGCCTCGACTCGGATGATCAGGCAGATGGTAGCTTCCCTTACGAGTAGTTCTTGTCGTCATCCCCCCCCCTCTGTGCAGCTTTTCAAATCCATACTATGAATTCCGTTATCGGGTGGCGTAGAATTCGTTCACCCTTCCATACTGCGCGCTACTCGTTGACGACCCGGAGCACCCGTCGAAGCACCCAAGTTGCATGGGTCAAGGGCGAGACCTCTCGTCTTCATCCGGCACTTGAAAAGCCTCTTTCGTATGCTTACGCACCGAGCATACCAGTGCTTTACGATACACTCAACGCTAAAATTATTCACGAGCGGTGGTTCCGTGCGTTCTAGAAATGCGCAACGTGTCGTTCGATCAAAATGAGCCTACGTTCATGATACGATTTGAGTATTGGGCATGCACTACCCACCTGTAAGCCTCGAATCCACTCTCGAGCTCCGCCGCATTGCAGAGCATACAGCTCTGTGAACAGAAACGTCTTCCAGAAATCTCCGGCAGCTCATAGGGGAGCAGCATCCGCAACCTCTTTGTGTGGGATGAGAAGTTCAAGGACGGTATGGTGCTGGGACATCAGCTCGAGGTGCTGCTTACCGACGTTGTCTCATTATTTTTTGCAACCGTAGTATCACATTCATGTCGTCGCTTGTTCCTCGTTGTACATATTGCAACGCGCAGGAAGATGTGCGGTCATGGATACTGCGAAAGCGAGCTGGAATCAAACCTAGCGTTGTCACGCCACCTGGCAGGCAGAGGGGAGGAAGTTGGCTGCAGTAAGCGAGGTCGAGCGTGTGCTTGGGTCCATGCCTTTGAAGAGGGGTAATTCCAAGACAAGAGCTGCATGATAGCTTTAGGATAAGCGAATGCACGGACCTGGCCATCCTCGCGAATTGTGGCGGGGCTTCCATGGTACAACTGCTCTCGTGGTATTTGGGCGAACGGCACCTGCGGCAGCTTGATGGAATTGTCACGCCGCTGCTAGCGTGTCAATATTCAATCAGAGAAGATTCGATATGAATATCTGGAAGAATCCCCAACAGCGAGATGGGAATCTCGTGTACTGTCTGTTCTCATTGCGGGGGTGATGGGGGGCGGAAATGGCACGAGGCCCAAGGGGTTATGAAACCTAGCTTTATCCGATGTCGACGGAGAGTGTGATAAATCTGATGCGCTCTGACGCCGAGATGAACGCTCAAACGCTCACCACTGATGGAATCATGCTGACGGACAACCACTTGACGTAGTTTGTAGTATGAATATGAATTCGGAGTCAAATGTAAGCTCAATGAAGCTCAGGCTCGTGGTCGAGTTTCAGCGATGCGCACATACGTGACTGTCGTTGAGGCTGGAGTAGCGCCCAAACCCCAGCGAGCCCCAGATAGATGAAGCAGCGCCGATTTCTTTTTGGACCGGAGACGAGACACTGGTCACGCATGCAGTGCCGCTCGGCTGTGATTTCGTTAGTCAACGTATACGACGGTCCTTACCGGCCTCCCTAGTGCTCGAACGTCTTCGGTCTGGTAATGGCTTCATGGATTGCTTTGGCAGCATCTATTGCGATGGCCATTGCGCCTCCTCTCGTCTACGCGGATCAGGCAGTGTCCATCGTCAGGAAAAAGGAAGTCACTTCATGTGCATCGCAGAGACCGCTGTAGCTCATTCATTCAAATCAGGGATTCGACTGGGTTTTCCCGTGACGTCTGTGCGATTCTGTGAGCCCACTTTAACGGCCGTGAGTTGCGCAAACGCTAGGCTGACGACACATACAGCCTGATTGCCAATATTACTCGGTGTTTCTTCTGGCTAGGTGCTCGCTTTGAGCTTGCCTTGCTGCTGCAGTCGCTTTTTATGATCGTCGCGCAGGTGCGCCTCACCGTCGAGGTCGTGTGACTATGATCGCATCCATCAACAGCTCGTCCTGTTGTTCATTTGCCTCCGTCATCGTACCCACTCGCCGTCCTCACGACCGTTTTCGTTTTGGCAATGGTCGTCATATGCGCAGTACATCGAGTGTCTGGTCGTTATCGTGTAAGAGGCCGTTGGCTGCTTCTGTTTCCAACAAGTTAAACTTTGTTCAGACTCTTCTCGGCGATAGCGTTCTTCATATTCGGACAGTCAGAGATCTATATCTCGCTACTCGGTTTCTTTGCATTGGGGCTGGAGACGACGTTGCCCATCCCGCAGTTCGTGAGGTATGTATGCTCGTATGTACTGCCAACGGCGGCCTCATGTGAGCAGCAATTACAAGCGCAAGTCGCTCTATGGCTTCCGCGCCTCCACGATGATTGGGTGGGTGGGTGGGGACGCTTTCAAGTCAGTCAGACCCTTGATTGGTTCTGCAGCTGGCGTCACTGACATCACCACCGACTCAGGACGGCGTACTTCTTCCTGCAAGGCTCTCTCCTGCAGTTCAAGGTCTGCGCGATATTTCAACTGGTCGTAGACGTTGGTGAGTCGTGACGTCCACACGCGTCCTCTGCGTGTTTCCCACAAAACAAATAGCGATCGTAGCACAGCGAATGTATTACGGGGCCCCTCCGCCGGCGCCAGCATCAGAGGGGGAGGAACTGGAGGCTCTTGTTGAGGAGTAGCACTTATATCGATACAAACAAGAGTAAACTATTCATGCCTTACGCGTAGCTTGCCCGAGCTATCCTTCGTCCCAACACCTCACTTCGCTGCGCACGGCCGTTGACGACGTTTTCGCCATGACGGACATCTCGAAACCCATTGCATTTTGCGAACATCTCCAGCTCTCCAGTCTCGGTATTCAGCCGGCTTCCATTTCCTTCCAGGTATGCGTAACCAGCCTCGACGTGGACTGACTCGCTCACCTGCTTGCTTTATAGGTGAGTCGTACTCGCTGCGGCATGCTCACACCTCGCCTGAACGACGCCTACAGACCCTGACCTTAGAGTCCGACCACTTCATTTGCGTACGAGAAAAGCTTAATGAGACAAATCAAGTTGTCATAATCGACCTCGCCGACGCAAACAATGTCATTCGGAGACCAATCAGTGCTGATTCTGCCATCATGCATCCTTCCAAAAAAATTCTCGCGTTGAAGGGTGTGTCCTATCTCAGCAGTCCTACCGTAAATTATGAAGCCGACTGTGCCTTTCAGCCGGCCGGACGTTGCAGATTTTCAATATCGAGACCAAGCAAAAGGTCAAGTCCCATTCGAACAACGACGACATCGTGTTTTGGAAATGGGTATCCGAGACGACCATTGGAATGGTCACCGAGACTTCCGTCTTTCATTGGTCAATTGCGGACCAGACGTCATCGCCGCAGAAGGTTTTTGACCGGCATCCAACACTTGCGGGGGCGCAGATCATCAACTACCGCGTAACTTCTGATGAGAAGTGGCTGGTGCTGATTGGAATCTCGAGTAATTCAACGAACCCTTCTGCATTCAAGGTTAAAGGCGCGATGCAGCTGTATAGTCGGGAGCGGGGAGTCAGCCAGCCCATTGAAGGGCATGCTGCTTCATTTGCGGAGCTTAAGCTTGATGGTCACCAGTCCATCACAAAGCTGTTCACATTTGCTGTTCGAACCGCCACTGGTGCCAAGGTACGCGACGTGCGTTAGAGTAATCGGCGCTCGCTTAAGAACGGTTGCGTAGCTTCATGTGGTGGAGATTGACCACACCGCACCGGATCCACCTTTCGTGAAGAAGGCAGTTGATGTTTATTTCCCTCCTGAAGCTACCAATGACTTCCCCGTAGCCATGCAGGTATCCAGAAAACACGGCATCATCTTTCTCATCACCAAGTACGGTTTCATTCATCTATACGATCTCGAGTCTGGTGCATGTGTCTATATGAATCGCATATCCGGCGAGACTATCTTTGTTACTGCAGAGCATGAGGCTTCGCACGGGATCATCGGCATAAACAAGAAAGGACAGGTTCTTTCGGTCAGCGTTGACGAGCAGACGATCGTCCCTTATATTCTCACTACCCTCAACAATACCGACCTTGCGTTCAAACTCGCGAGTCGTGCTAATCTTCCTGGAGCGGACGATCTTTATGTCAAGCAATACCAGCAATTGTTCTCTTCCGGTCAATACAGCGAAGCAGCAAAGATAGCTGCTAACTCTCCTCGCGTAAGTATATCTGTCTAATTACGGACAGCGTTCATCATGCTGACATCTTCTTAGGGGATTCTTCGAACAGCCCAGGTGATTGAATCATTCAAGCAAGCGCCTGCCCCTCTAGGGGGGTTGTCTCCTATTCTTCAGTATTTCGGCATATTGTTGGAGAAGGGCGAACTCAATCATTATGAGTCCCTTGAACTTGCACGACCTGTACTGCAGCAGGGTCGCAAGCAGCTTCTTGAGAAATGGCTTAAAGAGAATAAGGCAAGTCTTCCCTCTGGAGATATAGCTGCTCCTAATATTATGCTCTCAGCTCACCTGTAGCGAAGAGCTTGGGGACATTGTCCGCTTGCATGACATGACCTTGGCTTTGAGCGTGTATCTCAGAGCGAATGTTCCCAACAAAGTCATTGCCTGCTTTGCGGAGACGGGTCAGATAGACAAGATCGTGTTATACTCTAAGAAGGTTGGATATAGTCCAGACTATGTTGCCCTTTTGCAGCATGTCATGAAGACAAACCCTGACAAGGGTGCCGAGTTTGCCACCCAGCTTGTCAACGACGAATCTGGCTCCCTGGTCGATGTCGAGCGTGTGAGTGGGGGTTTGATCGATTGTCGAGCGGTGTCTGATACATACGTTGCAGGTCGTAGATATCTTCATGTCGCAAAACATGATCCAACCGGCAACGTCCTTCTTGTTGGATGCACTGAAGGATAATCGGCCTGAGCAAGGTCACTTGCAGACACGTCTCCTCGAGATGAACCTCCTCCATGCGCCACAGGTTGCGGACGCCATCCTCGGCAATGAATTATTTACGCACTACGATCGCCCTCGGATTGCCAATCTCTGTGAGAAGGCCGGTCTCCTGCAGAGAGTGAGTGCATTCGTTCTATAGTCGAGTTTTGCCTGTTACTAATTTCAACAGGCTCTCGAACATTATGAGGACTTGGCAGACATCAAGCGCGCAATTGTTCACACTGGCGGCCTCCAACCCGAGTGGCTAGTCAACTACTTCAGCCGTCTCACCACTGATCAATCAATGGCGTCTATGCAAGAGATGCTCAAAGTAAACATCCGCCAAAACCTCCAGGTCGTCATCCAGATTGCTACCAAATATTCTGATATCCTTGGCCCTGTGAAGTTGATCGAAATGTTTGAATCTTTCAGAACCTTTGAAGGTAAGAATCTCTTCCGCCGATATTCTTTCTTTCAAATAACTGAGACTCGTCAAGGTCTCTATTACTACCTCGGGTCGATCGTGAACCTCAGTGAAGATTCCGAGGTCCACTTCAAGTACATACAGGCTGCTACCCGAACCGGTCAGATTCGTGAGGTCGAGCGAATATGTCGAGAGAGCAACCACTATAACCCGGAGAAGGTCAAGAATTTCTTAAAAGAGGCAAAGCTTCAAGATCAACTTCCTCTTATCATAGTTTGCGATCGCTTCGACTTTGTTCACGATCTCGTTCTTTACCTCTATCAAAACGGTCTCACGAAGTTCATCGAAGTTTACGTGCAGCGTGTCAACTCTGTCAGGACCCCCCAGGTTGTCGGTGGTTTGCTCGATGTCGATTGCGATGAAACGACCATCAAGGGTCTCTTGGCTTCCGTGACGGGCAATTTCCCTATCGACGAACTCGTTCATGAGGTTGAGCAGCGAAACAGACTGAAATTGATTCTTCCCTGGCTCGAGGCTCGTGTACAATCGGGTTCCCAAGATCCTGCTGTGTTCAACGCGATGGCCAAGATTTTGATTGACAGTAACAACAATCCTGAAGCGTTCTTGAAGGAGAATAACGTACGTTTTTCGATCATGTGATACGACCTTTTCTAAATGTCTGGCGTGCAGTTGTATGAGCCTCTTGTTGTTGGTAAATTCTGTGAGGCTCGGGACCCTTACTTGGCATACATCGCCTATGCGAAAGGCTTCTGTGACGACGAACTCATTGCTATCACAAACGAGAACTCGATGTTCAAACAGCAGGCCCGGTACCTCGTGAAGCGTCGTCAACCCGAGCTCTGGGCACAAGTTCTTGTCCATGAGAACGTTCATCGCAGAGCACTTATTGACCAGGTCTGTTTAATCATTCTCGTCTGGCTTTATGGGTGCTGAAAGTGTGCGAATCGTAGATCGGTGCGACTGCGCTACCTGAGTGCACTGATCCCGACGATGTCTCGATTACCGTCAAAGCCTTCCTTTCGGCCGATCTTCCCATTGAATTGATCGAGCTCTTGGAGAAGATTATCATTGAGCCTTCTCCGTTCTGCGACAACCGCAATCTCCAGAATCTTTTGCTCCTGACGGCCATTCGAGCAGATAAGGGCAAAGTTGTTGGTTATATCAATAAGCTCCAGAATTACGATGTCGCCGAGATTGCCAAGATTGCAACTGACCATGGGCTCTTCGAGGAGGCGTTGACGATATACAAAAAGTATGATGAACATGCCATGGCTATGAACGTGCTGGTCGAGCACATCGTCTCAATCGATCGTGGTTTGGACTATGCTAACAAGGTCAACAAACCCGAAGTGTGGAGCCGGCTTGCAAAAGCTCAGCTCGATGGTCTTCGCATTAAAGATGCTATCGGTACGTCTGATGTCGAAGAATAGCGAGACGCCAGGTTAATCGTTTCTGATAGATTCGTACATCAAGGCCGAGGACCCCTCCAACTTTGCGGAAGTTATCGAGATTTCGAGTCATGCCGGGAAACATGATGATCTGGTCCGCTTCCTTCAGATGGCGCGCAAACATCTTCGTGAACCTCAGATCGACACCGAGCTGGCGTATGCTTATGCCAAGACTGATCGCCTACATGACATGGAGGACTTTTTGGGCATGACGAACGTTGCCGATATCTTGGTCGTTGGGGAGAAATGTTTCGAGGATGAGTTGTACCAAGCTGCCAAGCTTCTTTTCACGAGCATCTCCAACTGGGCTCGCTTGGCTACTACTCTCATTTACTTGAGCGAGAATCAGGCGGCTGTGGAAAGTGCTCGCAAGGCTGGTAACACTCAAGTATGGAAGCAAGTCCACGCTGCTTGTATCGAGAAGTCAGAGTTCCGTTTGGTTAGTTTGCTTTTTTTTCGCATTTAGGGCGTGTTATTGATCTGTTTTGCAGGCTCAAATCTGTGGTCTGAACATTGTCGTCCATGCGGTTCGTAAATCGCTAGTACAAATTTTTTTCCGGTTTGATTGATGGCTTGTATAGGAAGAGTTGCCTGCTCTCATTCAATCTTACGAACGTCGCGGTTATTTCGACGAAGTTCTGGCTCTGTTAGAGGCTGCACTGAGCTTGGAGCGTGCTCACGTATGTTTTTTACTTGTCTCTCATACTACCAAATATTTATTGCCTGTAGATGGGGATTTTCACGGAACTCTCCATTTTGTACAGCAAATATAGACCTGGAAAACGTACGTGGTTACATGACCTGATGAAGTCGCCCCGTTAATTGCCTTTGTCTGTAGTCATGGAACACCTTAAACTTTTCGTGTCACGGATCAACATTCCGAAGGTGAGTTGTTATCCTTCCTATGGAGATATATGTATTCATACGTGAACCAGGTCATCAAAGCTACAGAGAAAGCGCATCTTTGGCCCGAGCTTGTTTTCCTTTACATAAAATACGATGAATTTGTGAGCCTACCACCTTGTTTTCCTGGCACCACCACGTAACAGTGTGTGACTAGGACAATGCCGCCCTTGCCATGATCGAACGTTCGCCTGACGCTTGGGAGCACAATCAATTCAAGGATGTGATTGTCCGTGTCGCCAACGTTGAAATGTACGGTGCATCTTTTGGAATTTTATACAAGCTAACGTTTCGTATGTTATAGCTATTACAAAGCGCTCACTTTCTACCTGCAAGAACAACCTACCCTCTTGACGGATCTGCTGAGTGTCATGATCAATCGCATAGACCATGCTCGTGTCGTGCGCACTTTCCGTCAAATCGACCATATTCCCCTTATCCGCTCGTATCTCATCGCCGTTCAAAGCGTAAGTATTTTTGCAAGGCTGAACCTTCACTTGTAATCAGCCTGATGATCCTTGCAGTTGAACATCGAAGCAGTCAACGACGCATACAACGACCTTCTTATCGAAGAGGAGGATTACAAGACGCTTCGCGACTCGATCGATAGCTTCGACAATTTCAACAACATTGCACTTGCTCAGCGGTTAGAGAAACACGACCTTCTCGAGTTTAGGCGGCTTGCGGCACATCTTTACAAGGCATGCCGAGATTCCGGCTTTCTTCCGAAGGGTGCTCACCATCTTTTTTTTTTTTCCAGAAAAACTCGCGATGGGAAGAGTCGATATCCCTGTCGAAGCAAGACCAACTGTACAAGGATGCGATCGTCACATCCGCTGTCTCGGGGGCCACCGAAGTCGCAGAGGACCTGCTGTCGTACTTTGTCGATATCGGCAACAAGGAGTGCTTTACGGCCGTGCTCTTTGCATGCTTTGACCTGTTGCGACCTGACATCGTGGAAGAACTCTCGTGGCAGCACGGCCTCAACGACTTTCACATGCCGTACAAGATTCAGGTCTCGAGAACGTTGCGCGAAAAGGCAAGTGTTTGCAGTGCACGGAATGGCGATTTGAATCGATCTCGACTGAACGTGCGCGCGTAGTTGGCTGCACTCGAGAAGGAGGTCAAGGAACGGGCCAAGAAGGACATCGCAAAGGAAGAGCAGGAGGCTGGACAGCCCATCATCAACCCTGGCCTCAACCGCTTGCTCATCACGCAAGGCAATGGGTTCGTGTTCGAGATTGCTTTTCCGTCGTGTCGCAGACGCTTGAACATACATTTAGATACCCCGGTCAAGCTCCTCCAATGATGAATGGGACTGGCATGGGTGTGAATATGGTCCCCGTACGTATCCCTTTCATGTGAGATAGAGCACGACATTAAAGCTTTAGCAGGCCATGACCGGTTACTTTCAGTGATGCATGATCTCTAGTTCGTACTAAAACGTACCGTATTACACGCTTTTCGGATTGCTATAATGAACTCGTCTTTTTTCAAATTGTGATGATCGAAAAAAAAAGCGTAGATCGACAAACAGATTGGCACAACTAAAAAGACAAGACAGAAAATTGTTCGAGTCCAGAGCAAAGCAATTAGCCTACTAAGGAAAGTTCACGGCGTGGTATTTTAGAAGAGAAGAAAAAAACAAAGAACCGTGTCCAAATGTCACATCACAATACAACCACCTGATCCTTTGGCCCGCGTGCTCAGAGACACCCGTGCAGCCTCGTAGAAAACCTCTGAAACCCCCCGGTTGTGTTTCGAACTACATTCTATACATGCACGGGTCAGAGCGCTGGCAACCCCAAAAAAGTATACGTACCCAAATATCGTGACGCTCTTATTCGTCGTGCGACGGTGAGACCCTCCTCGTATTGTACCGAGTGTGCACCAAATCGAGCCAGTCGTTCTCGGACGTTGCGGTCATCCCGAAGGTCACACTTGAGTGCTACACATGGTTTCGTCAGTCGACTTCTAGTGCTAGTCCATATGACTGACCGACAAGAATGAGCTAGAGATATCAGCCGTTCAGTCACACATTCTCAATCAAACAATTTTTTTTAAACGCATGAATACTGTACCTTGACGCCCGGACAAAACTCGAGAATCTCGTCTATCCACTGTCATCATCGGTCAAAAATAGTACAAAAGTCGCAAGCAGAGCAATGAAATTACCTTTGTTTCCACGTTTTCGAGCGATGTGGGATTATCCACCTGCGCGCGCGCGCGCGCAAGAATCAACATCCAAGTTCTGTTTCCGAGGTTATTGGGGACGCACGGAAAAACAAATCATGACGACGTGTGTTTCTGCATAGCTCAGTGATCTGAGCCTGTCAAACTCCTCCTGTCCTAGGGATTTAAGTTATGGGACGCGCACGCCTGGGCCAGTCGGGAGGACTTACCGGCCGTGTCCCACAGGCTCAGCTCCACGAGCTGGTCGTCGACGTAGATGTCGTGCACATAGTTCTCGAACACGGTCGGTTCGCTGTACGATTGTTCAGGTCCGGAGTAAAGGACGGCGAGTGTGTTGCGCTCACTATACTTGGGTGAAGAAGCCCCTGGTGAACACGTTGAGCAGTGATGTTTTGCCTGCGAAGATGGCAGTGCTGAGCTGGAAGGCGGACATGGGAGGCATTGGGACACACCGCAAGCACCGTCACCGCAAACGACCACCTTTCGTTGTATCTGGACATGCGGATTGGGTGAGGGACGAAGACACGATGAACGAGGATGGTCGTACGGGTCGACGTCCAAAGGCAGTCTTGGAAGAAGAGCCACAGATCGCCATGAGGGAGGAGAAGCAAGCGAGGCTCGTGCAAGGTCTTTGTTCGCCGTCATGTCCTCCATGCAGTGCAACTTGTTTGCCCTTGTTTGCCACGCACACGGTCAAGAAAAAACACTGCTACCGTACACTCAATTAGTTACATAGACCTCTCCTTCAACATACTCCATTGCTCGACGACCTGATCGATGAATCCACAAAGTCCTGCCATGTAATCTGCATCGTGTTGGCCTCCGGCGACTCCCGTCGACTTCCCAACACCCGTCCATTCGTCTGAGAGTACCCATTCTCTGACACCATCGCATAGTCATACACAGGAAAGTAATTCGGGTACTGCCCCGGAACCAGGGGCACCGAATGTACTTGCCCCACGCAGTCGTTATACCCAGTCTCGTAGTGTTCTCTTATTGGTGTGTTGTAGGCGGACGTATCGGCGTACGTCGTGGTGGGTCCGTTCGCGTGAGAACTTGAGTTGTGGTCAAATGATCTCAGGTAAACCGCTAGATTGGGATGCACTTGGTGGCTCCCAGTTCCCAGTGGCAGGGGTACTACCGGATTGCACGATGTGGGCGAGCGATCAATGACTGCAGGCGACGACTGCGGTGACAGCGAGTCTTTCTTGGCTACCAGCCGTGTTTTTCCCCCCAGCGTTGACAACTCGTCGTTCTCCTCAAACGGTGAACTCGGCTCCGACTGATTGGACACCTGTCGTGAAAGCGGCGAGATTTTGCCCCTTCGAAACTCGGACAAGCTGTTGTGCGCTTTCTTTCGCAGTGTCAGCATGACGTCCTGAGCATTGCATGAATACGCGAATGTGATAAATGTAGTACAGGAATGGCTTTACCAATACAGATTCAGCACGGAATCCTCGCGCTGTCTTGGAGAAAAGTTCACAGGCAGACTCCAACTGGACGAGTGCAGAAGGTGCCAAACTCATCGACGGACATCGCGTAACAACAGAACCCAACACGATCTGCCGTTTCACCAGCTCGTCAGTCCGAAATCACAATACCCTTCAGACGTACTTACCGCAGATGAAAACATGTGGGTCCACAGGAACCATATTCGTTCACTGGGCTCTTTGAGCTCTGTATGAAGGTTCCGCATCAAAGCCACAAGTGAACCCGCACTACGATAAGCAGCGATCACCGAAGTCCCGTATGGACTACCAAGTGGATCCTTGGGATGATCGGTCAAAGCACGGGCAAAAAAGCTCCGGTGTAGATAGAGGAGATCTTGTTGAAGCAGTGTCAGCAGAAGCACGGCGGCGCGAGGACATCCATACTCATTTCACGAATGGCAAGAACTATGTGTCGTTGCAGGATCAGCGAAGCGCTCTCCTGGCGGTGCGTCTCCAGGGATGAGTTGCCAAACCCAGCAACTTGCAGGTTTGGAGGAACAGGAAATGCGCGCAACTTGCGGTCCAGCTGGAGAACTGTTGCGTACGTTGGCGTCTTTGCGCCGAAAGCCTGATCGTGAACTATGCTCATACACTCTGACGCGAAACGGTGTTTCCAAGCGTGGTCTATGGCATAGCCATCAAACAAGGTACATTTCAGGTTGTGCAACACTCACATGATTCATCCGCAAATTCAAGGGGTAGCTTGCAGTCGATGTGTGAGAGATGGAACGACGGCGGGCGTCCAAACGTCCAGCACTGTAACGGTGACGACAACTCAACAATCGGTGGTACAAATATGCTTTCGCACGGACCTGCCATGAGTCGTAGGTGTATAGTTCCCAAAATAATTCGCGGCGGCGGAGAGTTTCCCTCTGGTCCACTCCCCACCTGCTTGGATCACGGTCTATGACATCGGTTAGTGGCAATTAGTGTATCTAATAAACGAATACCCACGCAACCCAATCTGTTTTCATGATGAAAAATGAACGTGTTTGATTGCACCTTGTTAATTACCAGGAACACTCACGCTCTGCGCAATCTTGATTGCCATGCCGATGATGACCCAGCGTGTGCCGGAATTGGATCCGTGTCTATCAGATAAAAAAAGGAAAAATGTCATGAGAAACTATTAGAGCGAACATCAGCATCCTGTTGCTGCAATATGGCAACTGTACATGCCAATGTCTGCACAGCACTGATCGTGGGGTCTTCGAATAGCGAACTCTGGAACAGCGAAGCGCGTGCCAATTGGTGATATTTTTCGGCGTCGATGTTGTATGCTGCATGTCGTTCAACATCTACCAGGCTTCCTATCGCGATAACCATGAACATGAGAGCAAGTTTGTGAGACAAAAGCTGATCGTCGGACGGCAGACCGGCATCTGGACCATAAAATAATGGGAATATATCCTCAAAAAAGTCCTGTTCGCTGATCGGATTGTACCTAAAACCGGTGTTGAGATTCCGAAGGTCAGAATTCGTGACCACTCACATCCAAGCACCAAGTGTATAATAGACCCGACAGAGATAGAGAGCTTCTTGCTCGGATTTGGGGAGATACAAAAAGAGTTCTTGAAGTCGAACGTTCTCGATCTGGATGGGATGAGAGCTCGGAACAAGCGGGAAGGCACCACTCCGCGCCAGAATTTCGGGCGAAAGAATGTTTTGCAAAGAGGCTAGCCGAGCAGCATCGGATTCCTGAACTTCCGAGCCTTCGTTCTGAATTCAAGTCAGATCGACTGTGTAGTGAGATATCGTTATGAGTCACACCTGTAAGAAATACTGCATGTAGATGGAAACGAAAAAACATAGTGAGATACGGTCGCACTCGTGCTTGATGGATGTGACTCACCCAAGAGTTGGCTATCGATCCGAAGTATTTGGTACCTCCCGAAGCATTTATCGATAATGAACCAAAAGCATCTACAATTTCGCCGCTCTGTTCTTCTTCCTTGATATCGCTCCTCGGGACATTGCGATGGCTAGGGGGCTCCCTTTGCAAAGGTGCTTTGAGCTGGAGAAGCTCCTCTGTCAGGAGAGGGTGTCTATCGGAAGAGACGAGGGAGTGAGAATGTCTGAGGGAGTCCTCAAGCTCGCGAACGCGATTGCAAAGAACGGATATCTTTTCGTGTAGTTCTTGCGTTGATGCAAGCACGAACCTGCGATTTCTAAGGGTGAAGGGGATGATGAGAGGACGAGGGAGACGCACCGATTACCTTGACCAGTGGTCAAAGAGCCTGAACCACGGGAGCGATTACGTCGAGGAAGGAGAAGGAAGAGTGGATGACGTACCGTCCGGACAGATCGCGCCGCAGCCGCGTTTGACGCAAGAGCCGCAGGGGACGTTCCTGTCGCAGCGCAGCTTCAAGCTAGAGGGCAAAGACGGGCGACTACGGGTGGTGGACGAGCCTAGGATACGAAAAGAACATACCGTCTACATTCTGCGCACGAGAGACGTGTTGCACCCTTTCTGCGTTTCTTTGAGGGGTCTACAAAGAGGCTGGGCTCCATGGTAGAGGGGGAGGAGGAGGAGATGGCCAACGTCGAGGTGGAAGGGAGGATAGATGGAAGAGTAGCTCGATGGGGTTTCCGAGGGGATATTTTTCGAACGGGGTATCTATCTATCAATATGCCATACTTTCCTTTCTCGGCAGGAGCGAATAAATCACGAGAAGTCGCGGAGTTCAAGCGGAGTCGGTAAACTCGGTGGGCCCGTCGGCGTGCCTTTCTATATCTGCAAGTCCCTGCCGTCGGACCTCACGCCATCATGCCCTGCGCCTTGCGCCCAGACGGATTCCCCTCGGCGTCCAGAGGCTCCTTCGGATAGACGCGCCCGCAATAAATGAGCTCAACGAGGCTGCGAGCCACCCTGGGCCACACGCATTACCTCATGATCCCCGCAGGTCCCCGTGGTGATGACGGCTGACTGACGGTTGATTAGTAGTAGTACTCCCTATCATCATGTGCTGCTGCGCTTAGGCCTGACCTGACCTCGATCTTGACATGCAGTCAACAACATAGCCAACGTCTGCTACGTGATCGATTATCAAATCCTCTCACTTCGATCTGTCCTTTTTTCTGCGTCCGATCCTCCACAAGAGTCCACCGCGACTCCATCCCATCAGCATCCCGGAAACTTCCGCTGCAAGTGTGTGAAATCTCCCCCGAGAGTCACGGTGAGTACTCGTCTTGCTTCAATCCGAGGATCTCCCGTACAGATTCGTACCTCGGCAACTGCAAGTCAGCTTCAAATGAATTATTATCCGGTCATCGTGAATCGTACTCTCGAATACGGCCTCAGATGGAATCGTCTGATGAATAGAAGCGTGTCCGCTCAGGAAAAACGCCTCCTATTTATCCAATCTTTCTGCTTGTCTGCTACCGGAGGAAAACAAATGTGCCTCCGAACCCAGCTAGACCAGCCACACATGCAGATGGACACGTATTGTCCTGAAACAGCAAGACACTCCACAACCGCTATGTGCTGACCTACCCGCGAAGCTCGGCCACCTCCCGGTCGCCAAAACAAATCACACGCCTAGCCACACTCTTTCCTTTCTCTGAGCACCATCATATAAGGAAAGTAATACACATACCTCCGGCGGCTCACTCCGACTCACCGGTGACATTCAGCTTCTTTGTTCCCGCCGCCACCGCAGAGACAGGCCCCTTGACATCCAAGTTGCAACGCCACGTTAGTGAACATAATTTTGCTTTTTGCTTTTTTTTTTTTTTTTCAAATTGACTTGACATTGTGCAGGTCTGTATAGATATGTGAGTATTAAAAAAATTATAGGAATAAAACCCGCTAGAAGAATAATGCCCCTGTTATACCTGTGCGCCTGTCCATCAAGGCCATGCGACATACAATGTACTTTCAGATACCATCTGAGATAGATCCGCAATTGAGCGGGTACGGAGCGGATGTATAAGTAGGAATCAGATCCATGTTCAAGTCATCAACTATTCACTACTCACGTCTGCGCCTGGCCCTGTTTGAACCTTGATGCTGTTCGACATCCGCCAAAATAAGCGGACGTGTATGATGCGGTTCCAACTTGTCGACACAGGCTGGTTCTGTCTCTAGTGGCCATGGTGATAAGGATTTTATTATTCACCACGGAAAGATTTGGAGGCGACTTACATAACGTAAACGGCACTCATATTCGGGATATTGCAAGATATCTCCGTCGTGGCAGGTCACGGTGGGCAGTTCTTTACCCAGCGCTTGGCCGCCGAGTTGATTTCATTCATGAAGTGGCCGGACACATTACCGATCAGTGATCCTCACAACAAATGCTCCTCTTGGCAAAAAGAAAAGCGGAATTATTATCATATGCTTGCAGCCGCTGAATCGCACAAATGAGGGTTCATTCTGATATCTATAGAGACCCGCGTGCTGCGGAAGGGTACATGACGGGATCGACGGAAATTGAGACGCTTCTAAGAGCAAAATAGTACAGACGGTACACTACACATATGTCCAATACCTCGTAAATGTCGTGTCATCGAAGAGAAATGATGCCTCTCGAAGCGGCGGGTAGTTAAATGCGTCTGATGCCAGTCTTATATACCAGAAAAAGCACGAGAGAAGAAATGAGAAGACCTGTCATATGGCAACGGGGGCAAAAGCCCCTTCTTCTTCAGATGGCGGGGGAAGACCATCTATCTTCCCCTTGGGACTTGCCCCAAAATCCCTCGCCGACGAGCCTGACGTGACACTGGTCGTGTCTCTAACAAGCACAGGTCGAGGAAGTTCACTCTCAGGGCTCACTGGCTCTGCGAGTGACTCTTCGATGGATGACGTATCCGACAGTCTATTATACATCGCTTCTTGTTCGGAGGGCGGCGATTTGACGGGAGTGGTAGAAGAAACGCTAGCTCGTCGAGTGCCAAAGAACTCGCCAAGCTTCCTCGAAAGTGGTTGAGGGGGTAGTGATGATACGTTGCTAGGCGTAGTCATCGGGGGTATGACGGGTATGAGCGCTGCACCCGGAGGGGTTTTAGCTAATGGCTCAGTTCGCCAGAGTTTAAAGCCCCAACCCCCTGCATTTTGAGTGTTTCTTTTCGGCTCTGTCTGGGACAATGATGGTGCCGCCAAAGTGCCACCCATCGGTACGCCGACATTGTTCTCCTCGATGAACATGCGAAGCGCCTTGACGCATAATTCCGATGCCTCTCGTGCTTCGTTGGCCTCACTCAGCTCGTGCTTTGCCTCGTCGAGCTCCTGCCGCATGGTATCGAGCTCCTTGCGGAGCATTTCAAGTTCGGCCGATTCTTCGGGCTGGAATACGGAAAGGGGAGGAGACATGCGACCGAACGTTGTAGGCGACTTGGGCAATGATGCCAACTTGTTCGCCAGCGCTGGGTGATCCGGGAACGACAAATTGGCAGGGCCAGGGCTGCCATGCGGTGAGCTGCTGTCAAACTTTGGAAAACCAGAGTCTGAAACAGATGAAATGCGACGGTGTGCATTGATGCGGACTGCACTCGAGCCGGTAAGCGGCGCAAACGACGCTCGTTTCGATGATTGAGGCGTCGCAAGGGATGCGAGATTGGCCCGGGAGATGTCCAGGCCCGACGGCAGCTGGCTGTGTCTTCGGCTCTCCGACTGAAGACGCATGAGTCCCCGCCTAGGTGCAGAGTTGGCAAGAGATCACAGGACGAGACGAAAGAGGAATACCTGCTCTCCTCGACTTTCGTGCGCAGCAAAGAAATGGTGTTCTCGTCGTCCTTTGCTTTGGTATTTGCGGCCTCGAGCTCCTCCTGCAGCTTGGCACACTTATCGGTCATGGAGCTCACAGCGTCTGCGAGCTCTTTCTCCCTGGCTTGTACTTGGGAGAGGGACTTGGCGAGCTCGTCACGATGGCGTGAGACGTCC
This sequence comes from Austroboletus niveus, assembly GCA_038090255.1. Taxonomy (NCBI): domain Eukaryota; kingdom Fungi; phylum Basidiomycota; class Agaricomycetes; order Boletales; family Boletaceae; genus Austroboletus; species Austroboletus niveus. Next base: position 49,647 of record JBBPMJ010000158.1, read on the forward strand.
GCGAGGGACGAGGTGAGGTTAGTGATGATCTGGGCGAGGACTTGTGGATCGAGGGATTGGGGCCGGGTTCTGTCTTGGGACTCATCGTTGAGCTGACGTTCGAGTTCGAGGGAGAGGTCAATGGAGTAGGGGCGCTGCTGGACGTCGTCGGCGGTGGACATGGTTCGAAACTGACGTCTAGTCGTTCGGGTATGTTCGCCAACACGTCTCCTATGTCCTCTCCACGTGACTCTCATATCCTACATTTTGTCTACTATCTTATATTTCTTTACCTACATTTTCTCCTCCTCACGCATGTGTCAACGCATCCATGCAAATAATCCCATCCCGCTCGCTCCATGGATACCCCCACCGATGCAACCATTCCCTAACTCCTGCAGCGAGACGTGCACGCGAAGCACCCCTTCCAGGGTCCTGCGTCCCCGTGTGCTTCTCTTCTCCAACAATGGCATACGCTGAAAATATTCGTTAGAGACACAAGCAATAGCGTTCGAAAAGAGAAGGGGTTCTAACCAATGCCCAAGAAGTGTTCCCGCTCCAGCTTCCGAACAAAGTCAGTACATTTAAAAATCGAAGCCGGCAGCAAACACTCACCGCAAGCATAAATTCCTCCAACACTTCAGTAGCCTCATTCGGGTGTAGTCCGTGCAGGTCGAGCGCAGCCTCCGTTCTTTCTTCCGAAGATAATCTCAAATCGCCCCCAACGTCCTTGCTTGCAACACCCAAGTAGACCCCCAAACCGCCACCACACGGACGTCCTCGCGTGGACCGATCCCCCAGATCGTCCGACCAATTCAGGTCTCGGCTCTTCACTGCCTGCTCTGCGAGCTTGGCACGCTCTCGTACCAGCCTTCCCGCAGCTTCCGCCATCTCGTTGCTCATCTTCGCATTAAGATCGTGTCCTTCGCGACTGAACCGCTTAGCTGCAGCACCATCCCCGCGCCTCCACGCATCGGCAGCTCGCGAAAGACACGCATTTCGAGCAGCACCAAGCTGCAGTGCACGAGAACGATATGTCATGTAAAGGCTATTGATCGACTCTCCAGTCGGTAGCGTCGGCAACAATGTCGGAGGGCGCAACTTAATGCGAGGAGAGGCCTTTGGCGCGACAATGGTCGTTCGAAGTTGAAGATTATCAGCGGAAGTGGTGCTCGAAAGAGGCTCACGGCGGCCCGCCATCGCCTTGTCTATTGGTGTCGCTGCGGGCCGTTTCACTGCAACCGCAAACCTCGTGCGGCTTGGATCTTGTCGCCAAGTTTTCTTGTTGTTTCCAAGGCCAGAACCCTCGAAACCTAATGCGGGGAACTCGTCTGAGGGTGGGCTAATAGTTCCTGTAGTATTTCCAGGGGTATGATGCAAGTTCGTACGGGAAAGCGCATTCGTGACCGTCGTGACGTCGACATCGTTGGGAAGATGATGCAAAAATTCACATTGATCTTGCTTTGCACACGTCCCACGCAACCAAAATCGGCACAAGGCGCGTTCGAGATCGTGGCTGAAAGCACAAACGAATCAGGAAACGGGGGTTTGTGGAGAAAGAGGGGGTGTATAGTACCTAAATCGACAATCCGCTCGTAGACATTCGCCGGCGAGATAATATCGGCACACCCGATTCCCGCCTGATACAGGGCGCGCAATAGTAGTACCTCTTAGGCCTTGGCGTGCTACGTTGGTGTAGCCAGATCGTCCGCCATGCAACGTACCAGGACCTTCTTTTGTGACCAGAGTCACACGGCCACCCATCGATTGAATTCTCGTCTGCGCGTGTTGAGGGGGAGACGGTAACGCGCGATCAATGAGCCAAGCCATGGCCTTCTCAAAATCGTATCCATTCTGAGACAGCGCTTCCTCGAGCTCAGAAGGAGCAAGGGTCGAACCGAAAACGGAGCTCAACACGTCAAGAGGGGTCATGCCATCAGTGAGGTAACCAGACGTGTCTGGGTCTTCGCCCGGCATATCGTATTGAGAATCATATTCATACGCGGTCAAGTAGTATCCAGCGCGAAGGTCGTCAGGAGAGTGACTAGAGAGGGCAGAGTCGGACCATTGGTCAAAGTCTGTGACTGTGATCGGGTGGAACGAATTGGGTGCCGTTTTCGATGAAAACGGGTCAAAGGGGTCGTCTTCTTCCTCCTCTTCGCCTACTCGCGTAGAGGAGCGGAGCTGACTGGGTGTAACAGCCCGTGAAGGAGTCTGTTCTGGAATGAGTGGAGCCGCGATTGCGAGGTTAGACGTGGCTCTGAGCGGACTGTGAGACCACAGATCAGGAGACGGCGTGTCAGTTCTGCCATAGCCTGACAGGGTAGCAGGGTTGGAAGAAGCGGCCGAGAGCGGTCTTGGGATAGGTTTGAATTCGCTCGCTTTAGCACTGAGGAGCCTTGGAGAAGATATGGGCGACGCAGGAAGACTTGTGGTGAATTGTGAGTAGGCCTGGGTGACTTGAGAGTGGGCAAGCACAGGTGAGTTCATGGGTGAAACACTGCGAGCGGAGATGTATGATGACGCATTGCCACCGACGAGGGGTGATGTGACAGGGGTGTGTGGTCTACGGAAACCGATAGTGAACGGAGAATTGGGGACTGAAGAAGGGGTATCAGGTCTGTTTGGCCGGGAAGAGGCCCTGGAAGAGGGCCGTGACGGGCGCCGGGTCGGTGTCAGGAACAAAAACGGCACGCCTGCTACGTCGTCGCGATGTCTGTGCATCAGGTCGAGGACATGCTGTTCGAGCTGCGATAGAGTTGATGGACATGTTCTAGACGATGTGACAGGGTACTGACCATGCCATCGTCGCCGACCCCGCACTCGGATTTGAGGACGTTCTTGAGGGCGTCTTCCTGCTCGTCAGCGAGCAAGGAGGCCACCTTGTTCACGAGGGCGGTGTTGACACGGCTTGGATCGTCGCCCTCGTCACCATCGCATCCGTCGACAGGAGATCTGTGTTGCCGAAGTATGGCGGACAGCTGGGCACGAGTGTGAGGAAATCGCTGCACTTGGCCAGCAGAGCCGAGACCGTGCTCGGCTATGCAGTCGTTGAGGGCATCAGCGCCGGCGGTGGTGGGCAGAGAGGGTAGCGTTAGCGTATTGGGCATCAGTTGGTAGTGGGAGATGGGACGGTGATTTGTGCATCGGCACTGAGTCGGGCGCCTCGAACACTTGGTCATTAAACCGCCCTAGCGACCAATTTACTCGTCCCACTGAACAACAACGTATTCCTCCCGCCAACTTTCCCTGTCCTTTCGCCCCCCATCGTCCACGCAGCAGTCCTTCCCACACGAAAACACCATGCACGTTCCCCATTCCATCCCTCGACTACCTGGCTCCTTGCCCTTCTTCAGTGCGTCTTGCACCGCTTTCATCCTCTGCTCGTCCGTCAGTTTCCGCGTGTCACCAGTCGCGTCCTTGTCTCTCAAGACGTTAATCAAGTTGGGCATCAGCTGGCATTCAAACACCCGGCTCGATTTGCAACAAGGACAGGGTGGGATCGATGCCGTACTATAAGTCCGCTTCGTCGGCTGGACGACGCTGAAGACCGCTTTTGTGATGGGAAGAGGTGCCTGAGTCGCGCCAGGGAACAATAATTTGAAAACGTTATCCGATGAGAAAGGCAGAGGAATGCCTTTGAGTTCGTAGCTGCGAGGCACATATCTCAGTCTGGTTTAAAAATATACACGCGTGTTACCCACCGTAGACATTGCTCTCCCGTAAACCCTGCGCGCTTGGTGAACCGGTCGAATACGTTGTCTATCTCGACAGAGTTTTCGTAAGTTTCCAGCGACCAGACGGAACCTTTTCCGGCTTTGCCCTCCGAATCCTCTACTCTAGAACTTGCTGGGGCTACCGCCTTGGGAGGCTGCGGGACATACTCAGATAATGTCGACAAATATACTGCAGGATAGGAAGGTGCAGCACCCCAGAATGAGTCTGCCACTCTCGTCGATGACATAGCTGCGACGAGCGAATCCTCGGATGCACTGCTTTCTGTATCACTACAGTCATTGTCGTCGTGATTGGGCCTGTCGGGGGTATCGGCCACCGATTTCCCGAAAATTTGATCACCCAGACCAAAAGTCACTAGCTCGTTAGTGGGTTTCATCTAGGGAGCTGGTCGGTGGGCAAGGCAAGGGCGATCATCAGTGCGACGACTCACAGAGAATGGGTTAACTGGCGTTATCAAGTTTGAAGGGGGAGAGGCGACAGCCTTTTGTTGTGCAGCATTGCGTGACTTCTTTTTCTTCAACTTGGCTGCATACGTATCATTATACCTCAAGCCACGCCATGCCCGAATGCTGTTCGTGTTTCTTAAGATACATGATCTAGATGGACCACGTCTTGCCTACCTTCCGATCTGCCTCTGACAAGAGGAACGGGCACAGCCCCAGATATACAACGCACGGTCCATAGGACTGTCTTCGAACGGGCACCACACTTGCAAGAGGAGTTCCATCGGATTCGAGCAGACCTTGCACTGGGAAGAGGCAAAGGAGGGTTCCCGGGAAGGCAAAAACGCCTTGAAAAGCGAGATACATTAAATCGGCATCGACAAGTTCGTACATTGGACAAGAGACCGAGCTCGTACAGGAAGACCACCGATGCGAGAGACTGCAGCATCTTTGAGATCGGCATCGGTTTCCACACTCCCATCGGGAACGCCGAGCAGGACGTCTGTCTCCATGCCGGCAGAAACATCATCTTCGGAATCGGACCAGTCATCTTCAGTGACAGGCATCCTGCTGAGAATGAGATCAGCGGTGAACGGGTTAATTGGTTGGATGCGAAAAACGAGGATCAGATATGCATGAATGGTAAATTTATGGAACTCGTCACGGTGTTTAACGGAAGGAAACCTTGCGCAAAACATGTCGGACTCGTCATCTATGTGTTCATCCGACGAAGAAGAGGGCAGAATGATCCGCTTACCTTTGGAGTTGGAGGTTGGAAGAGAAGGGCAATATGCTCGACGGGGCCAATTTATTTGGCTCGGTGGGAAAATGGAACCTTTTCTGGATGAGAGGTACCTCCACGGGTAGTTGTGTCGCCAAGTCCATACTCGGTCTCGCTCGGCGGGATGTCTGCTCCGGATGCACGGACGCGTAGAAAGATCAGCTTACAGCCAGCAAAGGTCTTCTCTGCCTCGTATGACCTTGTTCCACTTCACCTGCTTCATCGCTTGTTCTGACTACCCCACTAATAGGCTTGGCACAACCACATTCCCAAAGATTGTCTTCTCCAACCTCCTCTTTGTCCTCGCTCTCTTTGCGGCAAAGGAGTCTCTGCTCTCGTACGATGTTGGCGTCTTCTGGGTCCTCATGAGGGTCCTCGCTCTCGGTGCTCTGGGCGTGCTAATCTGGGAGGGCCTCACGTTGGAGTTTTCCAAAGTGCCTAACATCGAAGTAGGTCATTTCTATCTCGATCCGTCGGCTCATCTCAGAATCCCGTAGTGGACAGCCCTAGGAATATCCTCTCTCTTGCTCTTCGTACAGCAGGCGGCGTTGTATACTGCCCTTTATCGACTCCCTTCCCTTCGGTACCGTCGCCGTTTCCCGTCACTATGAATAGAACTGAACCCCCTGATAGTGTTATTTTATTCGTCCATTTCTCATCTTCCTGGGTAGACGCGATGGTAAAATTGCATTACCTCAGTCGTATGACTAATTATAATGTCGCTCCCAGTCATCCCGCCCTCTTATCGTGGTGTCCACCTTCGTTCTCTCCTTTTTTGCTGATATTACCCTGTCTCAGAGAACTCCTGCCAACATCCTCCCTGGATATGCCTGTGTTATACTTCATGGCTTAGCCACGTATGCATTAGAGCATCTTCGAGGTGTCTTGTTAGCTACAATCAGTCCCACTATGGTCGCTGCCGCCAGTACATTTGGCGCCGCAGTACTTGGCCTGCCCCTCTATGCTTTCAGGAGAGCATTGGTAAGTTTCTCTGTTATCAAATATGTCGTTTACTTGACTCTATCAGATTGTTTCACGCCCATCACCTATCGTCCCTTTGCTATCACTGGCCATCCTACCTCTCCTTACTTTTAATACTGTATTCTTGACGCCAGACACCAAAATGAAACAGTATAAATCTCAGCAAGCTGTGCAGGTGTTTCTGCTATCATACCCTTCAGCTTTCCTCATTGCTGTTGCCTTTGGGCGCCTTGGGTTTTCCCAGCACCCAGAGTGGATCGACTTAGTGCTTGGAGCAATGCTTTACTATGGTACGTCGCATGCTAGAGAACAAGTTTATCTACTCACAGGGCTTTGATAGCAAAATATCCGGATAAAGATCAGATCCCTTTGTCTACCCCCAGGACACCGATATCGAAAATTGCCCGCTTCTACTTGAATTCTATACTTTCAGACAACGAGTCTAGAAAGATATTTTACTTTTTGGCACTGAATCTGTGTTACATGCTCGTACAAATGCTATACGGCGTTTGGACGAATAGCCTGGGGCTCATCTCAGACGGTGAGTGAATAAAAACAGGTGAATTTCGACGTTTACCAAAAGTTCGCAAATATGAAGCGATTCATATGGCGTTTGATTGTCTGGCCATAGGCGTAGGACTATTGGCTTCAGTCATGTCCAAATGGCCTCCAAATGAACGGTTCACTTACGGGCAAGTTTTCCACGCATTCGGTGTTTTGCTAAATTTTGGTTGATTGATTTGTATACAGGTATGGCAGAATTGAGACGCTATCGGGTTTTGCAAACGGGATATTTCTCATTCTGATTTCAATCTTCATCGTGTTTGAGGCTGTCCAACGGTTGTGAGCTGAAGTAACGTTCAAGTGTCATTCTCACGATCTAAGAATCCAATTTGCCAGGCTAGATCCCCCGGAGATGTCGACAAGCCAACTCCTCTTGATCAGCTCTCTTGGACTTGGCGTGAACTTATTCGGCATGTTCGCGATGGGGGGGCATCATCATCATGTATGTGCATTGAATTACTGCGTAGTGTACCTGATGAGATGTTGGCTGTGCAGGGTCACAGTCATAGCCATGGATGTGGTGGACATGGGCACGATCATAGTCATGAGCACGATCATGATGGCGATTCGCACCATGCTCACCATTCAAGCAAGCATGAGGCTTGTTTTCCTCACGTTGGCCATGCCAACCACCATATGCACCGGGATTCAGATTCGCTTGCCCTCAAATTTCACGATCATCAGCACAACAATTCTCATCACAGCCACAGTTGTTCTGCTGTGGAACACAACGCAAATTCACAACGCAATCACGATCATGAGCGAAAAGAAGGCAAACCTTTGCATACCCATTCCCACTCCCACTCGCATGTACATGAACCTTGCAACATGTCACATTCTGATCCCCAATCCTCGCCCACTGACGCGAAGCATTCTCAACACAGTCGGAAGTCTTCTGTGATCAGGGAACGAAAACCTCACTCGCGCGGCACATCGATTCAAATTCCACTCGAAAATGGCCAATCACCATCAGCGTCCCCAATTCAAGTTCCGTTTCCGCTGTCATCTCCAGTAGATTCGCCAATCTCTCCAAGTTATCCGAGCACATTCAAGCATGACCATCATCCCGTACATAACCATTGTGACGTTGGACATGAAAACTCCGCCCACTCCCATGTGCACAATCACGAGCATGAAGGCCACAGTCACAACATGCGTGGTGTATTTTTGCACGTCATGGCGGTATGTTTCGACTTGATATCCAAGGGCGACTCTGAATAATATCAGGATACTCTTGGCTCGGTGGGAGTTATTGTCTCCACGCTTCTCATCCAGTACTACGGCTGGACAGGCTTTGATCCAATCGCCTCTCTCTTCATTGCCGTGCTTATTGTTGCGAGTGTAGTTCCTCTTGTCATCGATACGGGGCGAGTACTCAGCTTAGACTTGGGAGACCACGAAAGCAGGGTTGAAATGGCCTTGAAAGAGGTATGTAATCCAAACGTTATATTAAAAACGATAACATCTGATGATGTATGTCTAGCTTGAACACGTGGAGGGCGTCGCCTCGTATTCTTCCCCACGATTTTGGCCAAAAGATTCTTCGAGCATTATTGGTTCTATTCATATACAGCTCTCTTATTCTGTCTTTCAGTCGCATCCATGTGACTTGCCGAGCAGCAAACTGTCGAGTGTTGACCGCGTGCTAGAACGCATAAACACACTCTTGAAGAGCAGAATACCTGGGTTGGAGGAGATCACAATACAGCTGGAGGAGGCTTCTAAAGGTTAGATGAGGATAGCTGTCCCACCTTTGTAGTGCTTCGCCATAGATATTCGGCAATCTAATCTCTTATTCCGATCACGTGCTCGGTCCGACGCCGAAATTTGTCAGCAAAGACTTCATTTAAGCGTGTCACTCTTCCAGTGGTCGCGACTCGCGATACCCAAAACCTGCCACAAGTCATGCCTGCATTGAACGATGTAATGAAGGAAGATGCAGCAGAGCTGAAAAGGTATGCTGCGA
>JBBPMJ010000159.1:0-58079 GCA_038090255.1 Austroboletus niveus
ATAGCTGTTTTAGAATAAGCATATCTTTACCCCAGCTTATTTTTATCACATGACTCAGGGACCAATATTGTAGCCAAGGGTTAGTACTACATTTTCCCACACTAAAGCTAAGCTTAATTCCCACGTGCGAAGCGCACTGCATTAGGGTTAGTTATTGCAAGGGTTTATGGAGTCACTGTACATACATCAGTGCGAAGCCAGCCAAGCGATCGACGTGTGGAGGACACTTCGCTGGCCGGAAGCATTTGCCAGTCAACAACGTGACAACATTATCGAGTCGACTCGCCAGTTGACCCAGCGCTGAGGTTGTGGGCGTGCTGTCGGGCGCCTATGGTATTGGGGAGAGGTGAAGACGGCGGTGGAATCAGCATTGAATTGTCGAGTTGGTGGGAGTGCTATCGTGTCGTTGTGTGAGGATGATGCACCATCGCGTCGCTGGGAGTGTACCTGGTGATCGCTCTGGTCGTCGTCAATGCGGTGGTTCTGAGCGTTTCGGAATATTTGTTCGCTAACGAGATGGAGATTGTGATCTGTGAACTCGATGGTGTGGACGACGAAGGGAACTGTGTACAATTCAGCGAGGCGCTCTCCTCCTCAGTCAGTCCTTCGTCGGTTAGGTTTTCTCTCGGGTCGTCATTGTACTGCTGTCGATCGAGAGGCGAGTGGTGTGACGGGGTGTGTATCGTATGCGGAAACACATAAGAGGTACGGTACTTGGGAAACCTTGGCGGGGCCTAGCAGGTGGATGATTTATCCTAACCCTTGAGCTACTACACGGTGTCGGAGTTGCGTCAGCATTCTTGATCAACTAATAAAAAGGAGTGTCTGAGGGAACACAACGCACAAGGGCCACCCTTCTTTGTCGACTTGACCAACTCTTGGGCCTTGTCTCCCTTGCCCTTTCCGACGACGATGACACCCTTCCCAGACATAACCAGACTATTGAGCGCAGTCTCTTTCCTTGTTTGGCACTCCCCTTTCGCCCGGTGGATCCTGTTCTCGTCCCAGCATACTTGTCCTGTGCGTCGAGCTTCCGTTTCTCGGCCCTCCTTTCCTTAGTACGCTGTGTGCATTTTCAGCGGGGGTCAGCTCGCTGCGTGTACGGACATCGGCAGAGACTTGGATGCGAGTCTATCTCTGGGGTAAGTATGCGATCTGGTCAAGGGGAGTGCTGATTCGAGGGTAGCAGCTAGAAGGTTGGACACCGTTGTAAAATGTTTGCTTTTAGCTGTCGCGCCGCGCTCGGATGGGTACCAAGAAGAGGGATGGAACATAAACGTACTAGCTTGGGCACACGATGGGGATTGCAGAGCGTGTCCAGCTTGATTTCGTATAAGCCGTGGTCGTCGGCTGAGGTGCCCGACTGCGCAGCCTCGGTGTCCTGCAGCACGACGAGGCGGGAGGGAAAAACCGACAGAGCGCCGTTGTCGAACTGGCCCTCGTTTATGCATGCCCTGATGCGGTCTTCGAGGGCAGCGACGACGTGATTGGTGATGATTGGGGTGTGGAGGAGCGACTCGTGCAGACGAGAGCGAGTAGATGCCTCGCCGAGGAGTGTCTATTTTTTGGCGGCGACGTTTGTTATTCGATTTCGGATTCGAGCGCTACTGTGAACAAGTGCTCGACATGTGCACCGGTCACGTGGAAAATGACAATAACGTTGTCAGTACCTAGTACTACCATCTCTCGTATTCAAATCTTGTGTGCATCCTCGTCATAATCTCCATGAAGTCGGGTTCATTTTCAGGAGTGATAAACCCTTTCCGGACAAGGAAGTCGATCAAAACTGCAAGTAATAATTGGTCAACTTCTGTTGTACTGCAACGGATATTAGGCAATTCGAGTTCGACGCACCCACAGCACAGTTTGCTTTGAATAGCCCTTGTTTCATTTTCGTAATCACCCCTTCTATTGACAACAGCTAATCAAATATATCAGTCGGCCCGTCCTTGAGCAAGGGAGGGCTCACGTCAAACGATTCCACTTCTCCGTCAAGTGGCTTTGGTTGGAAAGAAGCAGGATCATCACCGGAGGGTACCTTTAAATCATAGACAAATCTTGTCCGGAACCCGTAAGTAGACAATCAAGAGGCAAAAACAATGTACTTACTGAACTTCGGGCTGCAGCCAGCCTTCTGTAGTCCTGAAGGCCAATCAGGAAAATGAAATCAAACATACAAAAGGCAACACGCTCACTGAAAGTAATAGCTGATCGAACCTGCACATTTCGCATGCCTCCTCACAATGCTTTCTTCGATACTCGCTTCCTCCATTGATTCTTTCACCAGTGCCTCGAATACGGACATTCCACTCGGTATTCCGCCTGCGACGCTGTTGTCCAAGTATCCTGGCCACCTGAAGGATACAACATAAACATATCACAAGCGACGTCAAGATATCACAAGGAGACGCACGTCTGTTTCGTTCGAGACCGAGTTGGTGTCCAGATCCGCACGTTACTGCCGTCCGCACCTTCATGGTAGACGGTCATATGCACTCCATACGTGGGCACCCCAAACAACGCGCAGGCAGAGCGTTCCATCTCGAAAAGGTAGTTGCTAGCATCGGAGTCGCTCCCCTTTGAACCAGGATCACGAAAGAGGTGTGCGCCGAAAGGGTTGCGATAGACTGGATACATCTCGTTCCTCCATTTCTTTGGTCCGATCGTGTTTTGAAAGATGGTTCCACTGTCGCGCCATCGTTCCAAGATTTTCCTCATGAGGTCTGTCCGTTTGGAAGGGGTATCGATAGAGGGATGAAGACTAACACGAAGTCTTGATCCTAGTTCGACTCTTTCGGGAATCACGAAAGCACCGTCCGGTTCTTGGAGCAAAACGTCAATCAATTCCGGCTTCAGCAGGCCAATAACGGGGCTATCTGGAGACTGGGACAGCGACCACGGTATCAAGTAGTTTCGATGCGCGGGTGCGGTGCGATCCTCTGAGCCGTGATTAACGGGGAGTCGAAAGTTGTCGCATCGATTGATGAGGTCAAGAAAAGAGAAGATGGTTCTGTCCTCCGTAGTAGTTGAGGCGCTCATCGGAGTATTATGCTAAGCTCGGAAGTCACTGATTTTGTTGGACTCCACTGTCGGATGCGGCCACCGCGCCTTTTTTTGCCAAATCGAACCGCAGAGCGTCAATTTCGTCTACTGTTCCGGTTCGTTTATCACGGCAGGCGGCTACACACGGTACGACCGCCAAGGAGCTGCATGAATTCGAGACAGAAAGGCGATGTTGACCAAGGTCACCGTACTAGACTACGGCGGTCTCACGGCATTCAACTCCGATCATCGGTCGCCAGTCGTCTTGTAAGAGTCGTAGGGGCTCTCTAGTCCGTGTCTACTTGCAAGTTGTATGTATATTATTCCTAACCTAAGCGAAATACCCTATCATAGAGTAGCCCCAATCTATCGTTCAATTTTAAATGAACCGAAATAGCATGTATGGGAATCAGGCATTTTATTTTTTGCTTCGTCGTTTCTGAATGGTAGATTCCTGAGAATCAAATGTATTCAAGGCAACCGCATCCATCCATAACTGATCGATACGATCCCCGACTTGATGGCGACGACTTCCCTCTCCCACTGACACATTGCGAAGTCACACATGGACCCACCCATAATTCCGGTGCCGATGATGCTGCTTGGTCGCGAGATACATCGTTCTTACGTAGGATACACGAACAGGAACCTTTCTTGATCATGAACAGACGTCTGTGGAGACTCGAGAATCAAGCTCAGCTTGCAGGTATGTCGTTGCATCGTCGAGTTTTCATCAACCTAGCGGTAATGATCTGTGACGATCCCCTGGTGAGTGCCATATTTCGGTAGCGAAGTACTGCCACATGTGGGCGATGAATCAGTGCATTACCCGATTCGATTCATCATTTTGGCTCATCGCCCAGGTTTTCGAAACGTGGGGTGGATCTGCCATTGTAATTTATCCCTGTCCTACAGTGTGAAGTTGTCTGGTCACCAAACTAAGTCGAGCTCGACGTCAAATCGTGGCGTGAATGGGATCTCAGTAAATGTCGTTGGCGGCGTCGAGATAAACCGGTACATAACGTTCAAGGGCAGACAGTTCACAGCTGTGTCCGCCGTGCAGTGCAATGAACCTGAGATGCCATAATTTCATGAATCAAAATTAGCTAATATTACGCGCTGATGGACACGTTGCTAACCTTGCGGTTCCCATGATCCTGTTGGTACTGATGAACCTACGGTAGAGCGGCCTTTCGGAGGTTTCGGCGGTTTTGTGTGGTTCATTGTCTGGCATTTCACCGCCGTGGCGACGGTTGACATGAATCTGGATCATGCTGACAAAGCGCAATATCTCCAGACAGAAAATGCCAATAACGTTTAGTCAGGTCTAGTTCTAGCGGAAACCGTGAACAGTGTAAGTGTATCGGCCACGGTGTCCCAGTGAGTGCTTGTACTGCCATGGTAGGGGTGGTGACGGACCTGCACTGGATCTGTATCATTATTACGGTACGGTTTTGCATTAGCGCCCATGAGCTGTGCAGGACCTGTACTGATGTCTACGAATAGTCTGGTGATGCGGGCTCTGAACAGGGCGGGCCGTGTTGCGACGTCGCGGAGGGAAATGGGAAAATTCATGTGATAGGGTTGCGACCGTACCTCAGCTACTGAGATAAAGGCCAAGAAACCGACCTTCCACACCCATTCTTCTCCCTTCTTTCAGGCGGGTCCTGGTATTCATTTCTTCTCGCCGCTGGACGTTTCATCATGACCCAAAAACGCTCCTCTGGGTTCGACTTCAAGGACCGCAACCCATTCGTGGATCAAAATCCCTTTGTCGACAAGGCCGACTACGACCATAATGGCGCATTCATTGGGTCGACCCTCCACCGGAACAGGTCGGAGCGCGACAGGCTTCAAGGTATCCAACAGAACTGGATAAACGGAACTCCGGCAAAGGCCCTAGAGAAGCCCCAGACCCTCAAACAGAAATTCGACATATGGATGATCAACGAAGGAGGGAGACGACTGTTCTTCTTCACCTGGATATTTTTCCAGTGTCTCGTCGTCGCCTTTGGTTTCATGTACTACAAGATCAGCGACGACCTAACTAACGCCAATGCTACTTTTGGTATCACTTATCGTAAGTGTTGCCTGCTTTTTATATATAGGAGAATCAGGCGCTCACAAAAACAAATTCTTAGCCATCGCTCGTACTGCTGCCCTTGTGCTGCACACCAATGTCATTTTTATCCTGTTGCCCATCTGCCGCAATTTCATCTCCCTCTTCCGTCTGACGCCTTTGAACCAGTTCATTCCATTCGACAAGAATCTCACCTTCCACAAGGCGGTAGCATGGTCTATAGTCTTCTTCACCGCCGTCCATATTGGAGCTCACATGCGCAACTTCTACGAGCTTGCTATGGCCGACCCAGATGCCACAACTACAGGCGAACGTGTCCTCGTGTTCTTGCAAGCAAACTTTGCTACCGGCCCGGGTCTTTCTGGATGGATTATGACCGCCTGCCTTGCGATTATGGTTTGGTATGCCATAGAGAAACGCCGACGTGCCAACTTTGAGAAATTCTGGTACACGCACCACCTCTTCATCATTTTCTTCCTTGGCTGGCAATTACACGGAGTATGGTGTATGATCAAGCCTGATAGGGCGCCTTTCTGTTCTTGGAACAGCATCGGTGTCTTCTGGGTAAGTCGAGCATCCACTCGGCGTTTCACTTTTCTAATTCATTCATTTTAAGCGCTACTGGCTGGTTGGTGGGCTTGTATATGCCGGCGAGCGCATTTTGCGTGAAATTCGGGCTCGTCACAAGACATATATCTCCAAGGTCATCCAGCACCCTTCCAAAGTCATTGAGATTCAGATCAAGAAGGAGAAGACGACGACTCGTGCCGGACAATATATCTTCATTTGCTGCCCGGAAATTTCGTTGTACCAATATCATCCTTTCACTCTCACTAGGTATGTGATTTTGTGTTCGCTACGAGCGGACTCCTGAAGTCTTTGTAGCGCACCAGAGGAAGACTACATCTCAGTTCACATTCGTGTCGTCGGCAACTGGACTACGAACCTTGCCAAAGCCCTCGGTTGCGACTTCGACTCCGGAAAGAATAAGGAAGTTAATGCTGCTGGTGGTAAGGTGGTAGGGACCAACACGAACCCCCCCTTGAACCGGCCACTTCCGCGCGTTATGATCGATGGTCCATTCGGTAGCGCTTCCGAGGACTTCTTGAACTACGAAACCGTGTTGCTTGTCGGAGCTGGCATCGGTGTTACGCCATTCGCCTCGTGAGTTCTGCTCTGCTTCCTAGCAATATGTAACATGACATTTTCTTTCACAGCATATTGAAATCCATCTGGTACCGCATGAACAACATGAACAATTCGAAGCCGACGCGCCTCTCCAAGGTCTACTTTACCTGGGTGATCCGTGACTTTGGCAGCGCAGAATGGTTCCACTCGCTCTTGCAAGCCATCGAAGAACAGGATACTCAAAACCGGATCGAGATCAACATCTATCTGACGGCCAAAGTCAAGGAGGATGACATGAACAATATCATTGTTCGTCGCTCGCACTCGTTGTTTTCAAATCTAGCGTACTGATACCGGTATCTAGGTTCAAGATGTCGGTGCACAGAAAGATGCGATCACGTCGTTGCGTGCCCCAACCCATTTCGGACGGCCGAACTGGGATAAAGTGTTCTCATCCCTCACTGATAAGCACCCTGATACGGACGTTGGCGTGGTATGTACACACGGTCCGCAGTCCTTCGTGTTCCTAACTCCAAATGTGTGCTCCGCAGTTCTTCTGTGGTCCTTCCGTGCTGTCGAAGCAACTTCACGTTATGAGCAACAAGTATTCGAACCCCAACGCGGGCGGAACCAGGTTTTTCTTTGGAAAGGGTACGCTGTTGTTCGGAATTGAATGTCCGGATACTCATGCCGTCGTTCTTTTTGTCAAACAGAGAATTTTTAAGGATGGGTACTCTAATGTGTCGGCGTCGGCCATTAATGTTCATGTACTTGCACGTCGGCTGAAGTCTGCCACGGTCAATGATGTATTTAAACTTCGCATTCAAAGTATCCTTATTTTATATCGATTTTCTTTTTAAAACATTCATTGCATGGACTATTTTCTGTCGGGTTTGAGTTTCGGTTTGACTCGCCAATCGAGAATCTTGTGATCTCAGATCAGGTCTAATTGGCGACCAATGAAATTCATTCAATCATGGGTCAACAAGTTCAAGTCCTATCGATGAAAATACGAGAAAGTTGATGGTTTACCAGTGCTAATATGAATCGATGAGGATAAGTACATGCACCTGACGTGATACTACATAACTATTATTCCTGAAAATGACTTTGCCGTGTAAAATGGCAGTGATGGGGTATGGAAGGGAAGGGATGCATGCAGAGCGACCGTCCCAATAAGATAAAAGAAATCATGAAAATGGAACAGGGTGAGAAAATAGGTTTAAACAAGATCAAAAGAACTCCGAGTCGCGGTCTTCGACTAGTGCAAAGCCTGAGGGCGGCTCGCACCCCCACAAACTCTGGTAGTAATCGTGCGTGACCTCGTCCGTCACTTCCACGTACTCATCCAGCTCCCCCGTGGCCTCATAAGGGCCCTTGAGCGCGTCATATAACGCGTCCTTGTCGTCGACGTGGTAAATCTGACACCAGATCTTCACGAGCTTCTGGACAAAGTCCCTCATCGTGCCCTCGCCTGCGTCGACGATGACGACCTGCATACACTCGGCAATCTTCCTTTTCAATCCCGACGGTTGTGCGTCTTCGAGCGCCGAGTCCGAAAGACCAACGACGTCCTGCGTCTTATTCCAGGGCACAGAATCGAGCGCCAATCGACTCGGGGCGATTCGCTTGCGCGAGGTCCATACGACAGGCGCGGATCGGATCACCCGTGCATGTTCACCCTTGCGAAGCATCACCATAAAGTCAGAGTAGCGAAGACACGCATTGACAAACATCTGCGCCATCGGGTCGCTTAGAGACAACCCAGCGTACAGGGAGAGGTTGCGCTGAGTTTCTTCCCAGATAGATCCAGCAAAGCACGATCCGGATTCTTTGTAGATGATCGAATGACGGGGAGAGGAGAGCGGAATGTCGTTTGGAATGAAACCGGCCAAAATTAGTTCTCTGGACCCATCGAGATTAAATTCGTACTTGAGAAAAGATTGAGTTAACGGCGTGCGCGTCAGGAGGGCATACCGGGTCAGGTCGATAATTCCATCGATCTATGTGAATGGTGAGTGAGAGGTTCAGAGAGGTCACGGCTACGAATGTACCGTTTGACAGGTCGAGCGGAGACAAGAATAACATTGGCGAAAGGTCATCACGTGGCCCCATGCATGTAGGGGCCATCGTTCTCCACTAATTTTTTTGAAGACCTTCCCACCGAGTACGACCACATGATCACCCTCTGTCATCCGCAGCACGTCGTCCACGGCGGATTGGACGTCATGTATACACCAGGTACTGATAGCTTGCGATATCCTCTCGGTAGCTTTAAAATCTAGATCTGGATCGGTCAGCAAGTCCAAAACACTGTCATAGCTCTGTGAGAGAAACATGAGCGAAGCATCCTTGTAGATTGCCCTGCGAACGAATGCATCGATGACTTGTAATCGCTCGCCATAAAATCGCGATGTCAAGGGAGCGCAGTACTGAGCGAGATTTGTCTTGATCCTCTCTCTGAATTGGGCGGCCTTTTCACGTATGATGGCCTCCAGGGGATCCTCGATAGCGGCGCTATCTGCGTTTTCTGAAGAGCGGAACGATGGTGTAACAGTGTCAGTGCGATGTGCACGATCCCCATAACTGGAGCAGTCTCCAGACTCGTGCCTGTCCAAGTCT
Source organism: Austroboletus niveus (assembly GCA_038090255.1). Classification (NCBI taxonomy): domain Eukaryota; kingdom Fungi; phylum Basidiomycota; class Agaricomycetes; order Boletales; family Boletaceae; genus Austroboletus; species Austroboletus niveus. The sequence goes on from JBBPMJ010000159.1 coordinate 8,873, forward strand.
AGAACCCACTGCGCGTTCTGGTGCTTGAGAATGAGTTGAAAACCGCGCGTTTCCACTACAAACATTAGTTGCTCCACTTCGGACCTCTGTCGCACTAGACCATCCCAAAATGTCTTGTGCCCAAAATCCTGTACTGAAGGTCAATATCGGCCATACCGTAACACGCAAAGACACTTGCCATGTCTTCACTGTTGCGATTGTTCGTGACCGCTTTAGAAAACACTATCAAACAAATGTGCAAACCGACACGCACTCGAAGAATTTTCTGGCAAAGTAAACCCGGGCCTCTATGCATCTGCAGGATGATGAAGAGACGATAACCCGCCATGTAATGACTACACACCTGGTGAACAGATTGTACTTGCCCCGAAGGTGGACGCTCCACTCTTTAAGGAGAGAAAGGCTTTCGCACGCCTTGATCGTCGTAATATTGTGGCACGCGGGCACATCAGGATACGCATTGAGGAATGCGCCATGAGCCTTGTAGTTCGTGTACAGCCTGATGCGCTCCTGTGATAGTAACGAATCCGTTCGAGGACAGAGTTAGGCTCAGCTGAAATCCACGTACCTCATTGTGACGGAGGCACCACTTGACACCGTCCACCGGTGGAAATGAACATATGGTACCCCCCTGACAAAGGGCAGCACACGCGATACGTTTCTTCCTTGACACTCCTTTGGGCAGGGGACGACGGGGACGAGCGGGCGAAATCAGCTCCCAGTCAGAAGCTGACGCGGCGAACGCAACGATGCCAGTCATTCGAGGTCGTAATTGCTGCTAATTTACTGCTAGTATTTCTAGTCACGTGGAGGTTTGGAAAGTTAGAGGAATGATGTTGACGACATTGCACGGGCGCTGGTCTAATTTATAGATGCCCTGCATGTCAAAGCGTTCCGTTTGTCAAAAGAGAGCCATCGCTGTGTAGCTGGGTGACTTCAAAGGGAGACAAAGCTTTCAATGGTTGAAGAGCTGACAACCTGTTTATAGTTGTCACGGAAGCAATTTTCGTCGTGGTCCTCAACAGTTACTAGCCACGCTCGTTTCAAAGGGATCTGACCGTACTACGGGAGGCTGTGTCCATCCACGTTCGATGTGACCCACGGATTCAATACTACGATGCCGTCATCCCTTCAAGCCGCACTCACCCTTAGGGACAAACCTGTTCCTCGGGTATCTCCATATCCGCAGCACGCTTGGGTCGTTGGTGATGTAGAGTGGACACTAAGACCGCTCTGGTAGCGCTCAGGAAAAGTGCCACTGCTCGCAGAAGCATCATCTCGCGCGCAGCATCATCTCGGAGACGCCACACCCCACTCCGGACACCAGGTGGAAGACGGTCATCCTTGCCGCGGATCGATTGAGAGGCCTCATCGACATCACGTTGTACAGCACTGTGCTGGGTTCGATCTCGCTTGGAGAAGGCAGAAAAATCTCGTAAACAGACTGAAACGAAACGAGTCGCATCTTAGAGTTCTCCGTCTGAAGGGTCCTAATACCTGATATTCCGATCCACCCTGCAAGTCGCAGCCGAATTCACTACCTAGGATAAAGTATCACCACCTTTGGTGACCACTGGCAGTCCGTGAGTGCCGGCGAAGTTCTTGATCATGAAGGGTCGTTTACGGCCTAACGCTACTACAATATATTTGCAATATCTGTGCTTACCATACTTTATACATGTATCAAGTACTGCGTATTAGTTTCCAGTATCAATACCATACAAGAATGGATCGTTGCTGAAATTAAAGACAGAGCATCCACGGAGGACAGTCTGGTTGCAAGAGAAGCACCAATTGATGGTGGAATTGATGGTAGTCCACTAAGAAAAGGAGAATTATTTATAATGTAAAGCGAGGCACGATGGGGAGGACGAGAGCTTACGTCGAGAGCCTTGATCAGCTGAGGAAGAGTGAGACTATCCTGACCAAACATTTGCAAGGGCTTCAATTCGTCATTCGTCCCATTCTTGAATTTCAGCGCAACCTCGTATTCGCCCGCAGTATTTGGGACAGCTCTAGAGCAACAGCGGAGGCGTAGTCGGCTGGATACAATTGCATGAGAAAGGGTACTAGAAAAATCAATGGTTATCTCACCAATCCCAGCTACCTCGGGGTTTGTCACTGTAGCATTCGTGACATTAAACAGACTGATAAAAGGTTTGTAGTCGACCTCTGTCAAAGCAAGCTTGACTTTATTGTCAGGGAGGGTCATGTTTCCCAACGACCAGAAAATCTCAGGCCAAAGAGTTCGAATTGCGACTATGAAATGTCAATGGATTGAGGTATAAAACGACGAGCCACGTACTCTGACCAATCCCGTTTATTACGCTGTCCGTAAAGACGTGTTGCTCGTGAATGTCAGCATAGTAGCGGGCTTGCAGCAACAGAGTCTCGGGGAATGATTTGTAGAATGTCGCATTGTGAGTGTACTGCACATTTAGGTAGTCATAAATCTTGGCATTGTGATTATTTCAGATGACGGTCAATTATCATAATCCTCTGTCACCTACATTCCACTTGCACAGTTCAGAACACATATGATACAAGAGTCGTTATCACTTACAATGTTAAGGGCGCTGGAATCCAAGCCATTAAGGTAGGGTTTAACTGCTTCAATAAAAGGAGCGACACGTGTAGCCATATCCTGAAACACTCCCCTTTTCAAGCGATCCAGGTGAAGTTGGAAGTACTGAAAAGCTGATTAATATCATAGCCACGCGCAGTCTAAGTAAAAAAACTCACTTCGCAGTCCATCCAGCTAGTAAGGGAAGGAGCCTGCCAAAATTCGAGAGACTCAACTGGGATATACTGGTGCCCTCCCAATGGGGCCTCGAACATCCGACCATCAGCGAGGATCGAGTTGGATTCCGAGGTGGGTGGATATAGACCTTGAAGTAGAGCATAAGTAGAATCAAGTATGACATTCCCTCCGCCTGCGTCTGCGCGAATATAGAGCTGGTTGATGTCGGCGACGTTGGTATTTATGCCGTGAATGTAAGATGGTGATGTCGGGTCGAGATACTTCTCCCTCAGGTAGCAGCCGAGGTCATATTGTTGGACCTGCGAAACATTTTATACTGCATAGAAAACCCAACGTTGAACATACCGATCCATATGGCGTCAAGTATCCTTGTATAGAATTGTACGTTGTGTAGTTTTGGAAGAGTACGCCAGCACGATCGCCATGGCGGACCAACAGGACGACACCAACGAGACCCGCGGTAGGGTTTACCATTTCGATGAGCTAGTTCTGAAGGGTGCTTGGGTAGACACGAAGAATGACCTGAGATTTATATCCAGCATACGCCACCCGCAATACGTAAAGGAATTTTAGACATACTTGAGGTAGTACCGCATCGTGACAGACTGGAAACGCCTCCGAGTCTGACTCCCGGCCGCCCCTTACGCCAAGGAACTCGCGCACCAAGTTGTCTTGAGTCGAAACACCAGAACTGGCAGTGACGAATGAAACGAATTGAACAAAAGGAGTAACAAGTCCTAGCCTAAGGCTCACCAAGGGTAACGATAAATTTTTGCGTCCGGTGTCAGTGGGCATTGAGTAATATTGATGATCGAAGTGAACAATCGAAGCACGAAGCTTGCCAAGTCAGCTTTGCAAAACTGGAAATTCGTGTCAGTGGCTTACTCGGACGACCGGACGCAATCGAGTCATAGGCGCCACAACGAGTCCGACTCGACGTAATGCCGCTCCAAATCTTTTGACGCACTCGTTTCGAGTTCACATGGAAGTTGCGCTGAGACCACTGCAGAAGACGTCGCAAGTCAACAAGGCATTTTCCGGATCTCAATTTGTTGAAGTCTAAACCATAACTAATCCCTTTCTAACTGACCCATCTTCGCTTGTCGTGTCCACTCCGAGAACTGGCAGGCGACGGGTGGGTGATTTCGGGGCAGAAATAGAGGTTGGACTAACGACCTGTGGGTATGGACTTCACACCAGATGGGAACTTGGTGGGAAACTTCACGACTTTGATGCGAATTTCTCCGGTCGTGTAGGACGTTGATCTTGCAAGCATGGCCAATCGGCTTTTCTGCGGCCTAACCTGCAGCACCAACAGCACCAACTCGCTTCGTTCTTTGAGTGCGCATAGCGAAAATCGACACTGATCATACCTGAATAGATCGCTTTTACATACCATTCTTATTACGCTCGATTATATTATCGAGACGTCGTCAACTCTACAATAAATGGAAAAGTCAGTTGGGGCCCAGTGCACTAGAAGAAGTTCGAAGCACACTCTATCAACTTGCAACGTACTTACCCTAAAAGGCTCTCGCTACTAGTAACGAACATAGTGAAATCAAGAGACGTTTGCCGATAGGTTCAGTGAGACATGTACCGTAGTAATCTAGACTGCTCTTTCGTCTGAAGTCTTTTTGGGCGCCGCTACAATTATTCTAATGTGGCACCGACTGCCCATGCGGTATTGACCAATTAGCCGTTCCCGGCATGGAAAATTGAATGGGAAAAATCAATATGTTGCAGGAGTTGTCGATGGTTGGATTGCGCTGATAGGCTAACCTAATTTACATGGGCGTATCTTGTTTATTATGTAAGTAGACCCTTTACCTCAAGGCCTCATGGATATTGCACTGCCCTGCTATAATTTAACTCCGTCTTATCCAACGAATAGCAGTCCAAGCTCTGATCTGTGGGCCACCTGCGCATCCTTACGGTGTTCACAATGTAGCCTTGTTACATAGTTTATACTGTCACGCACTACTGGCTGCTGGGCTTGATAGATGCTCCTGCTCGTGTCCACAAAGTCAACGCCACTTGCATCTCCGCGAGAAAAATTGAATGGACGGTAGCGCCATAAGCTTTGACTTGGACACTTGGAAATCTCAAGTATGACGTGCTCGGCCGGCGTGATGATTTGATTTGTAAAACCTCGGAACTCTGCAAAGTTTCCGCCAATCACATTCATCGCATTATTAGGAATGATAAAATTAGACAGTGACATACATCCCTTTTTGTCACTGAGCTTTATGACACGAGGTGATGGAATTGCTTTAACTTTCATTCGGCATGGGCCAGGCGATGCCGTCGCAGGAAAAACTTCAAGTTAGCCGGCACCGCCGCACCCGGACTGGTTCACAGTAAATTATCCTGGACTTGGAATTCATGTACACGGAATGACCTCCAAGAGCGGGTTTTAGCTTCAAAGGAACCCGTCGGGTGGGCATTGCCACTGCTCAAATCGACCATTTCCCATTGGCCAGGGCAGCATCAATCTAGGGTTAGGGTTTCTTCTATTTTCGCCGCTCTCAAGTTTGCTATATGCAGCCACCGTCCATATAAAAATCACATACGACTCCGTGGTGACATTCCCCACCTAAATCCTAAAATGTCCTCAGAGACCAACGGTTCTGCTGCCGTGCCACTTCCTCAGCAACGGGACGCTAACGTCAAGTCGAAGCCGCCCGTGTGGCCCCTTGACTCGTCCAACGGGGAAGTCCCTCTTCCCGTCAAGTGCAGCAGGAACGAACGTCAGGGTGGCATCTGTTGCAAAGAGCTCAAAGACGACGACGAGCGCACCCTCATCAATCCTGATGTAGTCCGCGACGTGTAGGTCTTTCTCCCGTGTGCAACGACCCCGCTCACACGCACGCTTCTAGTGTCATTGGTCTCTCCGACGGCTTGACCGTTCCTTTTGCGTTGACGGCCGGTCTGTCGTCACTTGGAGAGTCTAGGCTCGTCGTACTCGGCGGTGTTGCGGAGCTCATCGCAGGGGCTATATCTATGGGAATAGGCGGATTCCTGGCTTCCCAGGCCGAAAGAGACCATTACCGGTTCTCGAAACGCCACACATCCTCGAGAGTGCTCCGCAGTTGCGAGGGCGAAATGGAAAGAGAGGTCTATGCCATCCTTGGCCCAGTCGGTGTTGACGAACAGACTTCGAGAGCAGTCACGAAATGTTTACGTGATGTCGAATGCGATACGATCGTAGATGGCCCTTCGGATGAGGAGACAGCGTCTCTCAGATGGAAGTCCGATGTTGGACTAACCCCATTCTTGCTGAAGTTTGGCGAGGGATTGGGTTCGTCGTCTTTCTTCTTTCCTCCAACGATCGATTTACCCATCCTGTCTTTGCAGACGAGATACCGACAAGCCGCGTATACGGGTCAGCGATCACGATTGGGCTTGGATATCTCATTGGAGGGATCATACCGCTTATTCCCTACTTTTTCGTCGATCGTGCCCGTTTGGGCTTGATCTATTCCTCCATTCTGACTGGCTTCGTCCTTCTGATCTTTGGCGCGGTCAAGGCCAGAATAACGGGTGCAGCGCAGGGAGCCGGTGGTTACGTGTGGGGTGCAGTTAGCACACTGCTCGTGGGTGGAGCAGCTGCAGGAGCAGCATACGGTATCGTCGCATTCCTCGAGCCATAGCTGGATAGACTAGCAGATTCCATCGTCGCTATTTATTTGTTTGCTGTACAACGGAAAATAATTATCTATACCGAATACTGACAGCAAGCAAAGGCTATTCCCGGCTCGCTAAGAGATCGTGACCCCGGACAGTGCAAGACTTAAGGACAACGAGCTCGCTACCGCCAACGTCGAACACGGGCGGTGTTCAGCCAGCGACCCTCGAGTCGGAAGGCGTCGCTCGACTTGTTTTTCTCAGGTAACCATCAAAAGTGTTTTGATCTGATAGCCATCCTCACTGCCTCAGCGGCACAACTTTTCCTCCTCTTTTTCACGGGGCTCCTCGGCGTTCCTTCACCATGCGGATTCGCACTTCAAGTTCTGCAGCCAACATGCTAGCAGAAGACGATCTTGGAATCACTTACTACATCGAGAACGCCCAACAGTTCTGGTCAGGTAGGCTTTGCCACACGCCCCGCATCCTGCTTCGTCCAGTTCTCAGATGACACTCACCGCATCTTTTATTTTCTATTTTCGTTGCAGAACTCGACGATATTCTTCATCTTCCGCGCGATGACACGGCTACATTGTCCATGCTGGACACCGCACTGCGGAGGTTTGTGACACTATGCGCCTCTTATCACGGTCAGCTGCCCGACACTCTACTTCCTTCTTGTATTCATCGTCATTCTGTCTACAGAGTTCTACCTTCAAAGTCCACTACAGCTAGAGCACGCATGCCAGTTGCTTCTGGATTCCGAGCTTTTCGTTTTCCATTCTGAAAGAATGTGCGAACTTGCGATCGAGGATGCGAAATCAGTATGTGTCATCGTGCTCGTACACGTTCTTCGCGCCTTATACAGCATTCTAGAAAACGGATCCCCATGAGCAATATATTTTGTATAGCCTCCTATTGTTTTGGGGTAGACGCCAATCTTCCTTCCTTCGTAGCCACAAACGATGGCAACCTCTCATCCCACTGTTGATGGATCATGTTTTGGTCGATATCAATCTAGGAACCGAGGACGCTTGTATCAGCTCTAGTCTCGGTTCCAGCGGCGCAGGCTCTCGTGCTAGCGTCGTCATGGGCCCAATTGCTATAGAAGGAAAGCTCAGGCTGCTAGGTGTGAGACTCCTCTACGAAGTCTGTCGAGTTCAGAAGTTGTCAGAGCAAGATTTGCGTAGGTTTTTTCTTCATGTATCACTCCGTTCATTTGGCTGAGTGCACGTTGATGCAGGGGTGTTCAGCGATACGTTTATCGATCATCTTTTCGAGCTTGTGGAACAGACACGCTTTATCCCCGACGAAACCTTCAACTACTCCGTCATCAAGCTGATTGTAAGTGTCACGAGCTGTTCATTTCATTTGACTGGCATTGACCCCCGGTTAGGTAGCGCTGAACGAACAATTCATGGTTGCGGGCTTGAGTAATTCTACTTTGCTTCAGACTGGACAGGGAAAAACACCCGAGGTGCAAAATCGGATACTTGATGTCCTTGTATCTCGCCTGGGTTCCAGCAAGACGTTGGGAGAGAATATGATATTCATGCTTAATCGTGCAAGTGCGCTATCCGTTTCACGCAAGTCTTGTATCACTACTAAATGTTTCTCTAGCTCGTTCTGCGGAGGATCTGTGTATGCAGTTGCTCGTGCTGAAGCTGCTTTACATTCTATTCACTTCGAAAGCGACCGCGGAGTATTTCTACACCAATGACCTCTGTGTTCTTGTCGACGTATTCTTGCGCGAGTTGGTGGACCTCGACGACGAGAGCGAATCGGTGAGTAACCTTGAACGCATGCAAAAGTTGGAAGCAGACTTAAATCGTTGTAGTTGCGTCACACGTATCTTCGTGTTTTACATCCTCTTCTCAGCAAGACGCAGTTGAAGGACATTCCCTACAAACGTCCTCAAATAGTGATGGCCCTCGAGTCTCTCACGCAGAACGCTAATATTCGAGATATCAACCCGACTACGAGACGATTGGTGGAGCGTTGTCTCAGTGGGGATTGGTGTGTGCAACTGCGAAGGAGTTCGTTCGACAAAAACACTTTGAATTCGCAGGGCACCTTTCGTCAGAGTAGCCCCAGCCACGACATCCTTGCATCGACGACACAGGCTAGCATACCTCCACCTTTTTCGCCGATAGGCTTTGAAAGACCACATGATAACCCTTCATCCAAGTCGAAACAATGCAATTCCAGTCGCAGCGCCGAGAATTTAAAGTTACCGTCTGCGAAACCACCTTCGTCGCGGGCGGGATCTGATAATATCAGGAGGCACAGCAAGGAGAGTTCCACTAGCTTGGGCATCGTCGCTTCGACGCTCACAAATACTCCGAGGCGGAAAGAGAGGATGGGTTCCATGGATGATACTTCTCTCCTACATCAGGCAGAAAAAAATCACCAAGTCAGACATTCCCATCGTCCGTCATCACCCCCGTCTTCTATTGCCCCACTAACCGTTTCCACCAACGGCGAGAAGGCGCGCCGGCCGCCGCCTGCTCCTCCGAAAAGGCGCAGACCCCCTCCAATACCACTCGGACAGACTAATGGTGGTGCTCTCATCACTGCCATCGCAAGCTCCACAAATGGTCAATCTGGGAAATGATGAGGTTGCTCTCCCTGGGCTTCTGTGATGACGGCGACGACATAACCTGATCCTGATTCCAATTCTTAGTATGCGCATCTCCCGGAGCATATTTGCATGTTATTGGACCAGCATAGCACATCATTTAGTCTCTTGCACCTCTTCATGTTCCAAGCAACCATTTCTGATACCCTCTTCCTCTGGATAGGCATTTATCTGTATCGTTATCCCCCGTGGTAACCCGCTTAATATTCCCCATATCGATGAACAGTTTTTTTGTCCGCTTCTCCCCTCCCCCTGGCGCCCATTTTTCTGGGTTATTAAGGAGATTCGTTTTCTTGCATCGTGTCGGACATTAACACAAAGTTCCACGGCACCTAGGTCCCCATTCTCACCCGACAAGGCCGGGCTTCTTCACTTTTCGATGGTGTCATGCTCGAAGGAGCTCACCACATTATGTCAGCTCTCCGGTATCATCGGTGCGGAGAGTTGCTATCGAACAAGATCTCGATGCGATGTACCAGTCTAGGGAGTGCTTATTTGGAAATCGCGTCCTGATTCGGACATGAACCTGATATCATCGGCTAGACGATTGGAGCGGGACGCTGAACTTCGACCACTGACTGACGGATCATATGGGGTGTCACTGAAAGCGTACCCCTGGCCCTTTCTGATCCGCTCACGCCATCGTATCCACCCCGTGCTCGCTAGCGTTTTGATCGGCGGAGTATTCCCCCATGTAAGTCGGAGAGTTTTGCGAGCGAATTTCCCTCGCTCGACGACTGGGCTGCGTTGACTGCTTCGACTGAGGGCCTAGTGCTGCCATGACAAGTTCAAAAGTACATAATACACTATCGCATGCCCAACTCTTTCGTCCTACCACTGCCGACACTAGGTTGCAGCCGTCCAGCTGGTAAGTTTTCCAGCCTCGACTTTGACTTGAACGGTCTAGAAACATTCATTGCGTCGTATTTGGTGAGAGAAACAAAGAGTGGAGTCCATGTCATATCTCTTTTATCCTTTGGAATGCACTTCCATAAACAAATCAGATTAGATCCTCTGACTCTCACTCGGCCGATCGTTATTCGCATGTGATTTTTTGTAGTGAGAGTACCGTAAATTCCTTAATTTTCGGTTTTGACGGACGCCAGTGAAAAGGTGATGACGCAGAGAAATTAACCTGTTTCGAGACGGGAGAAGGATACATCCACCCCTATTTCTTCAAAGTGTGGCAACGATGCAAGTTTCATGAACCAAGAGGGAAAGGAAGAAAGGAAATCCGAGGGAGAAGGAGCATGATCACATGATCGGGCCGGGGCGTCACGAAGGCCGCCTGAGGTTCGCAAGCTCGCAATCCCAGGACTTCTACTTTTCTCTTAATACCAGCGTAAGCATGAAGCATGACTTTCCGAAAATCTTGCCTCATAGCTTACGCTGTTATTGAGATGTATCTCAATTAATCGATACTGCTCATTAGCTGTACTTGGACGCAACTTGCCTATCCCTGGGTGACCGAGAATACATGCTCCACTCTTGAAGGTGCCAGAGTCATCAGATTCTTTGAACTTTTCATAAGCGGCATGATATTCGTCAACCACAAAGAGTTTGACCACTCGCGTGTTATAGCAGTGTAGAGCAACTGAACTGTATGGAAAAAAAAAGCTCCCCAAAATCGAGATACTCTGACACCTTCCCACTAAACGGGAGACTGTCTTGCGGAAGAAGCGCTGATTTACCTGGCAAACAAGGTCCCGAAATTTGTGGAGGGAAGGATGTCATTGACATTGTAGCGAATAGGAACTGTGACCTGTCCGAGTCGCTGCATCATTACTACGCGATTGGAACGAGCAAACCTTCAGATTCGCTTATGCCAGTGACTATCACTGACTTGCACTCCCGACTCGCCGTCGTACACGCGTCCATCTTTGACTATCGTATTCAAAAATCTAACCCACCCGTCATCGACCACGACAGCACAGATAGTACCGACATTTTGCCCGGTCTGCGCTGTCTCCGCGACGAGGTCAAGCGCGATTACGACGTCCTGGATAAAGTGGCGCCCTTCTCCTCGCTGTCTGCCCACTGACGTACAAAAATGTCTAGCAGCTTCTCCGCGAATCCACTAGCTCAGCTCCATCGACCAACGCGCCCTACCTTATCGCCGTATGGGACGAACTCGTCCATGCACGTCGTCCCGTAGCTATCTTCCGCACCTTCTACCCCGTACGACGGGGCACAGCAAGAAATGACAAACACCACGTCCGCGCCGTCAAGGTCGACATCGTCGCTGACAACGGCACAAGGTGGGTCAGGGTAAACACGTAAGTCCTACCTCACGACAACTCCTTGTATGTCAACCTCACCGTTTTCCAGGATAAAAAATGCCCGACTCATGATGGAATTTCGCGAGATAGATTCCTACCTGACCAGCGACGACGAAGACAGCGGATCTGCTCGGACAGAGTTTGATAACTCGGTGCTCAGGATGGGGAGGGAACTGCTAGACGCCGCGAAAGCAAACCCTGTATCTACCCCCGCTCCTGATTATAGCTCAACTTTGACGACTGTCACACCGCAAATCACGATCTGCCTCACTCGCCTTAATCCTTCAGACAGCACTGATCCTCGCATCGAAAAGACCATCCAATGTCTCTGCGATATGGGCATCGACGTACAGCTTGGCGGGCGATCATACTCCCTTTCCCCGTCCATTCCAAAGACGACTAAACCCAAGTTACTACGACCAACGACAAACATCAACTTGGACCTGTCCGCCCTCATCGCACTCGTATCCGATATCTCACACTCGTCATTGCCTCGCACAGAAAATGATGCATATGCTCGATTCGAGCCTCCTCAGCATTATCTAGACTGGAAAAAGAGTAGAGTAAACTCGCTTGCACAAGGTACCCATAGGGACGACGATGAAACTCCATGGGAGAATCCGAAACAACATTCGCGTGCACTTGCAGAACAAGCCATACGAGAAATGAGCAAGAGCATCCTGGAAGAAATACAAGAACATGCGTTGATGGCTGCCTCGCGTTTGTCTATACCCGTGACAAATGTAACATTCTGGACCACAAGCGAAGCGCGTCATCGATGCCTTGAAATTGTCTCCAAGATCGGCGGGGAAAGGGAGAGAATGCGGGCGGATGCATTGCTGGGATCGACGCGTTGTGCAAGCACGCCCCCTGTTCCGGCACCAGGTTGTGCATCAAGAACGGTACCTGTAATAGACACGGCGCTACCAGACGTGTACTGGGAACACTCGAGATACCCAGCTGGGTTTTTGCCTCTTGCACCTGTCCGCGTCTACTCCTCGATTCTACCGACAGCCGGGGACCGACATCCCATCCCAACCTTTTTCGATGTGCTCGCGCGGACGTGCACCCAGATCTTGTCGCACTCCGATCCTACCTCTCCTCTGACTGAATCGGCTCTGGATCCACCGCCTACTTCGAAGATTCTGCCGGTGCTACAAACGGTACTTCCCAAGCTTACCCTGCATACTGTCCGGTCGATGCTTGCAGGCGCGTCGAGGGGGTACACGACGCTGACGACGAACAAGAGTAGCGTCAAAGTGGTGCTCAAGGAAATGCGGCGCATCTGTGGGGCGTGCGAGCCTGATTTCGTTGTGGACGTGGAGGAAGCAGTATTGTGGGTGCTTGGACCTCGTAGTCTGTCGGAGGGCATGCGGTCGGAGTAGACGCTGAACAAGATGCTGAAAATTCGACAGGCTGACTTGTCTGTAACTTTGGAACACCACTTGGCTTTGGAGGGGATTTGGGGGATTGTATGTATAGACACCCGTGTAAGCATTGGAATGCTTACCAGGCTGTCGGTATCCCCAACGACACGGCGATCCCCAATCTACGCGGCGTTATCGTCACGCCGTCACGCCTCTGCTAGGGCACATATATAGGGAACCGCATCCATGTATCGGATAACTTCTGCTTCGAATCCATACGTTCATCACGTTCCGTCGCCGAGTGTTCCCGCCTTCACGGCGGGCTTCCAACCCGATCGAACGCAAATCGTGACTTTCAACACTTGGTAATAGACCAGTATGCAATAAATTATAATTATCTCCCAGTCTAGAAGCCATCTCTGTCAGTTGTATGGTACCTTGCCACTTATGTCCTCTCATTCATGGATATTTCCTTGGGGACCTCAAGCTTGTTCTGCTCTACATCCGCAAACATAATTGCTGATTGAACATCAATGTGAGAATTTGACAAGCCAAAAGCGCTATCGATGCCTCTGCATCATACATCCTGTGAGTATAGCTCCTGCATACTGATAATGAACTGAGGAGTTAGGGTGTAAGTCAGCACGAATTCCATGATGGCCACCAACGCAACCTGCCATCCCACTGCCCCAATTGTTACAATTTGCTGGGCCCCTCTTTTCTTTTCCCTATGATTACTTACCATGTATACCAAAAGACCTTGACCCTCGCTGTTTGAGCCCCACTTGGGTCCTTTTCTTTTACCATTGTCTTTTCATTCCTGCTTACTTATTTAGCGTGACTCATCCACAGCTGTATTACCAACCTTTATCTGATGCCATTGCATCGGAAGTATATTCAAATAACTGAACAGGTCGAAGAGCTGGAACATCAATATCCTAGTGTGCCCATCGTTAGCCTGATTTTCTTGATGGTTTGCATTGCAAGGGGAGGGCGGAGACATACATGACAAAGTAAACAATACCCTGCTTAATGAGCATGTCCATGTACCAATTGAGTTCCCATTGCTTTGTTATTTGGTATGTTTGTAGTAACTCTCTTGTGCATTTGATGATTGCGAGGGTGCATATGACCATGCTGCTGGCAAGTTGAGTAATGGTGGCTAACATTGGCATCCAAAGATAGGAGGTTGAACTTTCTGCTATACAATATGAATAGCTCAGTATTGGACTAACCATCACTATGAGGATAAGCAAACAGGGTGAAGGTGGTCAGCTGATTTGGCACTAGAATGCTTGTTCAGCTATTCACACACCCAGAGAATTCTTCAGATCACTGTGTATAATGTCAAAGAGGACAAAGGACAGAATCTCCAGTATAAACAGCAGCAGTAGAAATATGAGAACCAGTCTTGATTGATTATACATGGCCCATACACAAAGGACCATCATCACTGGTGTCATGCAATTTAGGGGGTTACATTCACAGGCGACAGGAACACTCATGCTCAGCTGAAAAAAGAAAGAGAACATATGCCCAGCCCCAATGATCATAACTATTTCACCTTGAAAGCAATTATGGGGAATGATATATCAACCCGAGAGCAAGCATTCTCACAACTGTTAGTAGTCATGTTGACGAGTTCTTTTTGATAAAGATGGGAGATACAATACTTACTTCTACAGACACAAGCAGAATTTAGTATGAGCATTCATCAGTTTGTCAATAGTAAAGGATGCATACTTTTTTAGGACCAGGAAAGAAGCTGCTCCCAGCTTGATTTGTGTTTTGATGAGCTTCATGCTGCAAGTTTGAAACACACACAGAGACATACCAGCGAAGCCATTCAACCTGACAATCAGAATTGCTTTTAGTATGCATCATGCGACCACCATAGACTTCAGACTCACACAACAAAGACAAGACCACAATAACAAATCTATGACTCATTGAGTATCTCGACAAGTGCTGCAGAATCTGAGTCATACAATAACAAATAGGGTTGATTCCGAGTCCAAGGTTTGCTCTGCCATTCAATCATCAGAAACATCTCCGTTTGAAAAGGTATCTGTTGCTGACCCAGATGTATTCTATCTGAATGGATGATCAGCAAAGCATTCAATATAATATCTCAGGATGCCAACAATACCTCTTTGGAGAATGTAAGGACTGACAACACACCTAGAGGTCAGCGAGTGCGACATTGTAAGGAGTCTTTACAACGCACCGTAATCATATCCAATGGCAACAATGATGACGACTACATATAATGACTCATTATCTATCTTCAGTGTCACTAGTACGTGTGGACAAGCATACATACCAGACGCGTAGTCGTTCATGAAGAGGTCATTTAGGGCAGTCTGAGTGACTGAGGCTGTAAGGAAGAGGACATAGTCTTGCAAAAGACGATGGGACGATAGGAAAAGGAACAATAAAGTGTGGTGGGAGTGGATCACTCAGACTGTCAGGTGCGCGTCCGCCCGGGGTATAACAGAATACCGAGAGAAAGTTCCATCGGAATGACTCTAAAACTAGCGTACAGCCTCGCCAGGAGGTTATTGATCGGAGACGTTCCTTAAAAGAACAGAGCTACATATATAAGCTTTGGATCTCGGTACCTATCTGTTGGTGGAAACAACTCATCAGCTTTTTCGAAACAGAAGGAGAAAATTTCCCAAACTGCAGCTTTCGTCTATAGCCAAGCACCGTTTCGCACTTTCCTACAACTGTCATTCATTCATTTCCATGCTTGTTTCATCCACTCTTCCCCAACACAATATGCCAACCTGCACGACACAGTTTCGCCAAACTACGCCCTTCCGCGCTTCGTGGCAATCCGCCAACAACTAGTAGATGGTTTCCAAATCACCCACAAAGAAGCCGCCCAACGCCTAACCAAAATTTGGCAGGTGCAAAGTGCACTCGACCGGCAGGACTGGGACGACTAGCTCCTGGCAGAAGCGGAAGCTGCCTGGAGGGCGCGGGAGCAGCACTTATGCTCCAGATAACTTGTAAGGAGCCCGTAAATTTCACATGGTCATTTTCAAGCACTCCAGAAGCAGTGAGGATGCACACGCCGATGTGCAAAGTGCGCCGTATCGAACAATTACTGAAACACTCAGTTCAAACCGGAAGCATGGGCTGCAACTTGGCCTAAGGCTGTACAAGTTTCTTTTCTGACGCGAACATGTCTCAAATGTATGTTTCCTTCTCATAGGCGATGTTAGATCGAGGCACGACCGACGGTGATTCTTCAAAATGTTTCGGTCTTAGCAGCTGTCCGTAAATAATTTTGCTCATGTATGTGTGAGAAAACGGTTTCCTGTTCTGCGTGAACCATACAAACCAGACTTTCGATTACATTATATCAATCAGAACGTGGACGCTTTGACTGGGGTTCGGAATCTCCAATTGATACTTCAGCCATTTCCCATCTTCGCCTAGGGCCGCCCGGTGGATGCACGTCCATAGGGGATGGAAGTATGGCAAGTTGAGACACAGAATCGCCGTAAAGGATTTTTCCCACGTGTGTGAGCGAACTTTGGTTTTCCCCTGTTCCGAATTGCAAGCAACACCAAAAAGGAAGGAAGAGGTGAACGCGAGAACTTGCTCTCGCTCTCTCCAGCATCTCCAAACAGAATTTGAGGACTCATCCACGGTCCGACATGGCGGTGAATACAAAAAAGTGGCTCTCCTGGCTGGAAGGAAATGCAGACGTTTGATTCCCAGAGGCGGTAAGGCATCAAAATGGTCTACGTTAGGAGGGTGGGACCCAAAGTCGTGTCACACATACATACGATCAGATTGTCTAGAACGAATGAATGCGTTTCAAACATAAATATCGTATGCAGATGGAATGGTGGCGAGCACTGACGATCACTCGTGACGCACAGGATTAGCTTAGACCAATTAGATTTGTGTAAATAGATCTAAACACAAGAAATTGATCGGCAAAGAACCCGAACACCGGCTCCTTGCCACGCCCTCGTAGCGGGTGTGCATCCTTGTGGTCCAATTGGATGTGTCTGGAACTGTTTCAAGAATAAATATCGTACGCAGTCATGGAACCAGACAAACGTAAACACTGGTCCCTACCCTTTTCAGTGGCGGGACCCCAGTAGCGGAGCGCAGCATTCACCCATTCACTCACACAGCGAATAATCAGAATCTCGAGTTACAGGTTGTCTCTTCACAAAACACGACCATCTACATAGGTCACAAGAAAAGATGAGCCAATGACCTCTCCTACAGTCTAATCTGATTGAGATGTTCCAACCTCTGTTGCCTCCATCGGTATTTCCTCGACGACCTCAGGCTTGTTCTACTCTACGTCCGCGAACATGATCGCCGATTGAACATCGATACGGGAACTCGACAAGCCAAACGCACTATCAATGCCTCCACGTCGCACATCTTGTGCATACAGCTCTCGCATGCTGATAACGAACCGAGGGATTAAGGTGTAAATCGGCACATTTTCCAGGATGGTTGTCAGCAGGAATTGCCAGCCCGCCGCTGGAATCACGTTCAAGATGCTCAACAGTCCGACGAGCTGTAACATCAATATCCTAGTGCGACCATCTTTAGCTTGATTTTTTCGATGGTTTGCGTTGTAAAGAGGAGGGCGGAGACGTACGCGACAAAGTAAACGATGCCCTGCTTAATGAGCATGTCCATATATCGATTGAGTTCCCATTGCTTTGTCATCCGGTATGTCTGCAGTAATTCTCTTGTGCATTTGACG
Source organism: Austroboletus niveus (assembly GCA_038090255.1). Classification (NCBI taxonomy): domain Eukaryota; kingdom Fungi; phylum Basidiomycota; class Agaricomycetes; order Boletales; family Boletaceae; genus Austroboletus; species Austroboletus niveus. The sequence continues at coordinate 26,292 of JBBPMJ010000159.1, forward strand.
ATCGCGAGGATACATATTACCGTACTGTTGACGAGTTGGATGATGACGGCTAGCATTTCCGCCCAAAGATACGAGGTCGAAGGTTTCGCTATACAATACGAGTAACTCAGTGTTTGACCGTCGATCACTAGGATGAAAAGCAGACAGGGTGAAGGCGGTCAGCTGATTTGGTATCAGAACACTTGTTCGGCGATTCACGCACCCGGCAAATTCTTTGGATCGCTGTATATAACGTACGAGAGGACGACAGACACAATCTCCAGTGTAAACAGCGGCAGCAGGATTGTGAGAACCGGTCTTGACTGATTATACATGGCCCGTACACGAAGGATCATCATCACTGCTGACGTGCAATTTAGGGGTTACATTCGCAGACGACAGGAGCACTCACGGTCAGCTGAAATAAGGAAGAGAACATATGCCCAGTCGCCGATGATCAAGGCTATTTCACCTTGAAAGCGATTATGGGAAATGATATATAAATCCGAGAGCAAGCGTTCTCACAACTGTTTGGTGTGTTAGTAGTTGTCTCGACGAGTTCTTTTCGATAAAGATTGGAGGTGCAATACTTACTTCTATAGATACGAGCGGAATTTAGTATAAGCATTCGTCAGCTTAGTAAAGGAAGCATACTTTTTTAGTGCCAGGAAAGAAGCTGCTCCCAGCTTGATTTGCAATTCGATGAGCTTCATGTAGCGAGTTCGAAACACACAGAGACATACCAGTAAAGCCATACAACCTGACAATCGGAATTTCTTTTAGTATGTGCCCCGCGATCACCATACTAGACTACAGACTCACGCGACAGTTAAAAGACCACAATAACGAATCTACGACTCATTGAGTATCTCGACAAATGTTGCAGAATCTGAGGCGTACGATAACAAATAGAGTTGTTACCCAAGTCCAAGGTTTGCTCTGCCATTAAATTTAATTATCAGAAACATCACCGTTTAACAAAACATTTGTTGCTAACCCAGATGTATTCTATCTGTATGAAGGATCAGCAAGGCTTACAACGTCACAGGATGACAACGATACCTCCTTGGAGAATGTCAGGACTGATAACACACCTAGAGGTCAGCAACATTGTAAGAAGTCTTTACAACGCACCATAATCATATCCGATGGCGACAGTCGAAACGACTATACAGTATATAATGACTCGTTATCTATCTTCAATGTGACTAGTACGTGTGGACAAGCATACATACCAGACGCGTAGTCGTTCATGAAAAGGCCATTCAGGGCAGTCTGTAATGAAGAGGACATGGTCTTGCTGAAGATGATGGGACGAGTAGGAAAAGGAACGACAAAGTGTGGTGGAAGTGGAGCTCTCAGGCTACCAGGTGCAATATATGTCCTCCCTACCAAAAGAACGTTCCATATGATGGCTGGTGTCATGATCAATTGATACGAACTCTAAAATCAACGTAGAGTGCCAGAAAAGTGTCATTCGGCCTCAACCACCAATAATTTCTCGTGCTTTACAGCATTGCAAAATATTGACCGTTTCGATAAGTCGATAAAGGGAATGAATGGAAACCGATTCCAAAGCAAAGAAAAATGTATCATTAAAAACCTAGAAGTAGTTCGGGTGTGGTTGACATTCGGCACCATCCGTCGAAAGACAGCTTGAATATTAGGTAATCAGAAGCAAACGTTGTCAAATTGTTGTCATGGTGGGTTCGCCGTGACAGAGTGCGTCAACGTATATTTTCTACCAGAGCCATCCTAGCACCAAAGACGCTCGGGCATTGTACGAAAAGGTTGATATAGCCAAGCTGATCCGAACCAACGCGCTCGAACAGTCTCGAGAGGTAACAAGTGGAATGATCTTTAATTTCCGTATCACTTTTTTCCGCGGCTGAGCCTGGCACTTAGTACTGTTGAAACTACCATGACGACGAAAACGACACCGCCCCGGTGTGCTCTTCATTGTTCCTCCGTCCCACCCAAGTCGTTCAACTCTCAAGCCCAGAACAACATGTTGTTGATGTCACTTGGTACGTGCCTCCTCTTTGGACGTCCGTGACGCGTGAACACCCACCGTCCCCCTTGCGGGTCGATGCTGCCAGTCCCGTCGTTCATGCCTCTACCCTTTCCTTTGCTTGCAGTGACCCTCACGTCTAGTTCTGTCTTGAGGCATATAACTCCTATCCATAAATCTCGCTAGCGGCTACTGTAACAATGTTGAACCATTTCTTTACTTCAAGTTCCGCGACCTTGTTTGGGGAAACCAAGACGTTTTCCGAAATACAGTCCTTCGTCAGGTAGGAACAGGCTTCCAGAAGGTGGAATACTTGGATTTTGGCGAACACCTTCTACAATGCCATAAAGTACAGCAGTTTGCTTGTCGGCGTGGAAAACATACAGAGAGTCTGACTATCCCGCCTACGATATAGGGACATGCATCCTTGGCCAACCGGAGATAGGTGAGTTGCCTCAAGTATAGGTATAGTTGATGAAGAGTATTTAATCAAGATCGAAAAGCTTCATAGCTTACGCGGTCATCGGACAACTTCGCAAAAAGCATGTGATTGTCGATATCGGTTCATGGACCAACGCCTATGTGCTCTTTTCTGAAGACGACGTCGCCATCTATAACGCTGAGGATTCGTCCCCCTTGACACATCTGAAATCGATCACGTGGGAATTCTGAGACAATACCGTACCTTCTCCAGAGCCTCCGAGAGTTTTCACATGACAATGGGGTTAAGGGATGCGTTTTGCAAAGTATACATCATGGACTTTTGTGAAGAAATGGTGTGAGCTACATTTATTGTAACCTGACCCGAGTCTCTGATCAAGCGTTCCCTATTGCTTTGTTCTTGGGTACACCAATCCCAGAGGTTTCACGGAGAAATTTGTGCTCCCCGACTAATTGTTGGCCCTTGCGTGGGACGCTCTTGGTGGGAACGTTGGAGCACCAAGTCGGGAGAGAGGTTGCTGCAGCGATGGATGAAGCCCGGAACATTTGGGAAGATGCTTTGTGCTGCGGTAATCAGAACACTGAAATATTCATGGTTACCTTCATCAGGCCTCGCCTGAAAAAACAAACTCCTTGATCACCATCTTCGAATTTCTTCATCAAACGGAAATGGTTCTGTACCCTCAGACCTGTGCGTTTGCAGCGTGCCTCTACGAGGAGATCATTCAGAGCTTTTTGACGTCCAAAAATTCTATCTCCGTCACTATTGATACAGAAAAGAACGCCATACGCCTCGCCTTTCTTGACTTCACAAGGTACACCCAAAAAGTTACCTGCGCCGCTTTTATTGGCGTCCGGCGAAAGTGAACTTCCCCGCCACCGTCAACGATGGTACTATCATTACCAAAGACTACAGATACTTATTACTAATATCAATCAGCCTTGCCCACTCGATTTAAGAACTCTTTCCAATGAATCACCGTGCGTGCTTCTCATTGTTGTCCCCAAATACCGCGCCGCGCCGATTTCTATCGTGTCAGATATTGAGCCGAAGTATGGTCAAACTATTTGTCGTCCTTTTCCTTTTCCAATCTTTCAGAGATAGCTGTCACGACTTGGGCGAGTGTCAATCCTTTCCATCTATGCTGGCATGTTCGAGCAGAGTTGCGAGTTTCGATTTCATTTGGAACTTACAAATAAATGAATGTTTCATACCTTAGGGTTATCTGTACACTATTGATCCGACTGAGATGGACGATATTGATAAAAAGCTTGGACGCTGCAGGCTGAAGAAGTAGCTGAGTGGATACGAGATACATTTTGGAGCGGTGACAGATGAGTGGTTGCATGTCAACCTGGATGAGAAATGTTCAGCATGTAGAAATGTTGTTATTTTATCATATTCATGGACCTCAGTCATCTCATCCTTGGACAGCATTGTGGGCCGGTGCCACTTGATCTCCGAGTTGAGGCAGAGCCGTCGAGCTGCCACCGAAGGTTGAGGCTATGTGTCGTCTTGCCGCTGTGTCAAGTTTGTACATAAGTGAGAATAGCCGCGACCCTGACAGACTGGAGTCGGCAGTGTGATCCAAATTGCGCCGTGGCACGGACGTTCTCGTCAAGCTGTCACTGTCGGAGCAGAAGATTAAAAGCCCTACAGCAAGCCGTCAAATTCGCCCATATTAAAGTGCGAAGAAGTACGCAAAACCTCCAACAAGTCTCAAAAGTCCTATCCCTCCTTATCCTCTCGGGGAACCTTGTAGTCATGTATTCAAAGTTCTTCGCCTCCACCTTGGTCGTCCTTTTAGCTTGGATGACTTCGGCTCAGGGTGCCGGTAAGCCAGATTCTGTGAGTTTCATACTAATGCTGAGTGCAAACCGCAGCGATCAAAGTCGCGAGAGCTCCTGCCTCCGGCCTCGCTGATGTAGTTTCTGAAAGAGAAGGTGCAATGATCCACAAAGGAACCAGGCGTTTGATTTGCTCACATACGTCTCAAATTGTAGTGAATCATGGACTCACGAAGCGAGCCACGGGCGAAAAGAGTTGGTTCGTGGCTGATTACATGGATGGTGAGTGACCCCAGTGTGCGAACATAGAAAAGGACTCGTGACCTTGGGTTTGAAAAGGAGAGGAAAGGCCTGCAGAGAGGTCAAGGAACTATCTTTCGGAACGAGAAGAGACCAAACCAACTGATGACGCCTTTTGGGGCGTGGTCTTTGCCGCTGATTGTGAGTGACTTTAATGTCCAACGCGGGAAATATTTGATTCCAAAATGGTTACAGCAAAAGAAGAGGACACACCTGCACAAAAACACGACGACGCCTGAGTCTCCAAAATGTGAACGTGCTGGAGCCTGACTCGTGATGGAAAAAACCAGCGGTAGCCATATACTGGAAGGCTGCGTCTCATAGCGCATAACAACATATTTCCAGTACGATCTTTCAAAACCAAACCAGAAGGGAGACCTCGTCGAGATAAGTTTCTTTTTATTCCTGAGATGGAACGATGAGGAAAGATGGACGGTTGAAACCTTCTAAGAGATATTTGACAATTCTTTCATGTCTTGCATTTCTTTTATCTTGATATTTGGGCACAAGGTTCTGTATTATTTATTCTGACACAAATACGGACTTTACTTATGATAGTGCTCTATTTCCTGCTCAACCATTCGTCATAAACATCATAAGTAATCGAATAGCCACATCCACATGCTTACCTTTGATGCCCGAATCCCGCCCTAATAAATTCATTCGGGATAGCTAAAACGCTCATACTTTGAGAACGTATCATTGCGACTTCCCATTTCATCTAAAGCGGTGGTAGATACTTTAACCTCGATTCGACATCTTTCGTAACCTTTGTCGGCAGCCAAGGATGTCACAAGGGTCAAGACGATGAAGCTGGACCAACCTAATATCGACACGACCGTATCATGCGTAGTGAGGCACACTACGACTCCCCGGCACTGCGTGACAGAAAATCATGGGCAAAAAAGTTGTAATCTTGAACGTCATCAGACTGAAGACGTGTGATCTTGACGAGGGAAGAGTCGCCGGCGAAGGTGAGAGGACGAATGTGTAGTGGCGATTCGGTGAATAGGAACTGAATCCACAGTACTAGAAACTTAAAGGTTACGCGGCACTCACCGAGCTCGAACAACACCAACGACAGCCGGGCGCGCAAGTGTAACTTTTCTAGCGGATAGCGAGAAGCGCTGGCCCAGAGTTGATGCAGCGGTACGAAGGGTAACTTGCGTATTCCAGGGGATCGTTAGCACTTGCACCCGGTCGGTCTTCACTGTCATTGTCGGCCTGGCCGTTCGCACTCTCCCGGATGACGATATTCAATAGTGCTAGTGAGGCCCCGTCACTGTACATACGCCGGACTACTAGGCACAATGCACATGCGTTACTGCGCAGTTATGTTGCAATGTAGGCGCTGGCACCCATAACGCGGAGGGCAGACAGTCGTTTACCTCATTCATTGCATAATTAACCGCATGTCACCCCTTGTCGGAGTGGCCAAACGCAGACTACAGAAAAACTACCTTTAATGACGCAACGTTCCCCATCTATAGACGAAGACAAGAGTGAGAGTGTGAGAGAAAGGTAGCAACAAGATCTTCCCGCAGAGTGAGATAAGTAATAGTTCCAAACACACACGAACAGTGGGGAAGGAGGTTTTCAGAAAAAAGAAAAAAAAAGTTATATATACGACGCACTCCTCTACAGGTACACATACCCCGCTTCATGGTCCATCGACGCCTACCCTTTGCGTGGACAGGGCAACAACAGGCGGTGCACCTCCATACGGTATCAACGGCGACGTCGTCCGACCAGCCGAGAATATTGACGGTGCATTGCTCTCCACAGACGGACCGACACTCGGCGCAGGCGCTATACCCGGACCGGGCGGAATCCCAGGTCCGCTCGTAAGTATTCCGGACGGCGTCACCCCAGGAACCCCCGGTCCTGTGGGCGGGACCACACCGGGACCTGTGAGCCGAGGGGAAGGATACCCTAGTGGCATACCCAACCTTGGCAAACCTGGTGAAGCCTTGCGTGGAAGCGCGAAGGGACCGGTCGATGACGAGGATGATGGAAGAGGTGCGTTGATCGCATTGATCGAGGGTGACGACGTAGAGGATGTGGGTGGTACACGGGGAGGTGATGTTGTCAAAGGCCGGGGTAATTGTGACATACCATTCCCGTTTGGTGTTGGGTTTGGAAAACGGTGGGGCACCGGAGTATGGAAACGCTCGGGAGCATGGGAGAAAGGTCCCGGTGGAGCACTCGAACTGCCGGAACCAGATTCGCCAGGACCAGGGGCCCATCCATGTCGGGGGGAAGAAGCTGCAGAGGAGATGGTGTGATGTGATGGTCCGAGGACAAACGGTGTAGCAATGGGTCGGTCGCGTTCCCTCTCCCTCTCTCGTTCCCTCTCTCGTTCTCGATCATCGTAACCATGTGAGGGGGGTGGTGGGTGAGTGGAAGGAGGCCGACTTCCGGGCATGCTGCCTCCGCCGAGCTTTGCTTCGTCCCTCTTCCAATGTGATTTGGAGGAATTGACAGAGAGATTGATAATCTCCATCGATTGTACGCCTGGTGTGTGGACAGCGCTTGGAGGATGCGACGAAACGCCCTCTGGGCCGGACGAACTTGTACCAGAATGATGATGTACGATATGATGATGATGCCTGTGGTGGTGATGCTGCCCTACATGATGGTGTGGTAGTCCATGCGATGTTCCATGCTGTTGCTGGGTATGCTGGTGCGATTGTTGCCCATGGGAATGATGGTGTGAAGCATGTTGCGAATGCTGGTGAGAATGTGATTGGTTTGCATGCACTACGTGCGGTTGGTGAGGCTGCACATGATGTTGTTGCAACTGGTGGGTATGCGAGAGCGCATGGGGATGTTGGTGCAAATGACGGTGAATGGGTGTCGAGACAATCGGTTGGACTTGGGATCGATCCCTGTCCCTGTCGCGTTCATTCCTCTCAATCCGTTCCTTCTCTTCCCGGCGCCGTGCGTCTCCGGCACCCCAATCGTTAGGTTTGGGGCCCCATGCTGGATATCCGGGCCCCATGTTGGGACCAAACTCCCTTTCTCTATCTCGTATCTCTCTCTCTCGCTGTACCACCAAATCGCGATCACGTGGAGTGAGCTCCCGCTCTCGCATTTCGCGATCCCGCTGCATCATCTCTCGTTCTCGTTCCCTCTGCAGTTCACGATCACGATCGACGAATCCAGATGCCCGTTGAGTTCGTCCTCCTACGGCGCCAACGGTAGCAGTATTTGTCGCACCTCCGGGACCAATCACGATGCTCGTTCCAGCTACACCGGGACCGAGGGGATACCCGGTCGGACCTGAGCCAATAGAAGCAGGTGCCTGAAATACACCCATTGGCGGCTGCGAGAATGTTGGTCCATCAGGATTTCCAATCCCTGGCCCTGGAGGAATGATATTCGGTGAACCTTGTGATGGTGCGGAAGACGATGAAGGGGCCGCAAGTGGACCTACAGGCCCAGAACCGCCCAGTCCGATCGGCGGTCCTCCGATTGGTGTGGTATTATTACCAGGTGCAATGCCGGGTCCTGGATTTGGAGGGTAGGTCTCTGCGGGACATCCAATCCCGAGTCCATTCACTCCGAACCCTGGAGTTGCCGTGGCACCTGCAAAGTTCATGGCTGCAGGACCAAACCCGGACGTGCTACTATTATAGCCGACACCAACACCCATTGGGACGCCAATCGGAGGACCTAATCCCATTCCGAACCCGTATCCCATTCTCCGGTGCTGAAAGAGGAATTCAAGATCGGCTGCTATATCATGGGCAGAAAGTGTTGCAAGGTCGGGGTAGGCCGTTGCTGCACCTACGTAACAAAAACACCGAGTCAGTACACCGGTACACGCTCCACTGATAGTTCACGCACGCAAACCGCCCAGCGCAGGGTAGATACCGAAGCCTTTCGAATACAACTTTTTGTTTGCCGCGAGATGGGAGAGGTGAGACGGGAGAGGAAAGGTATTTGCAATTTGCCGGAGGGTAGGTGCAGGCGGATGATTGAGTATCGGATTAGGAATACGCCGGGCTAGAGACAAGTCAGTCAGAGAACAGAAGCAAGAATTCAGGCATGCGTGCCTGGCGGGGGCCTCTCGGCTGATCTTCTCTCTCTCTCAAGCTTGCGCCTCTTTCTGTTTGTCTCGGCGATCATTTCAGTTTGAAGTTCAGTGCGAGCGAACTGTGAAAGGTAATAAAGTGATCAGCAAGGTACAAACACGTACAAAAACGGAAGAGAAATGAAAGTCACGGTGAAACACGTCAAAGTCAAGCATTATTTTGTCTATACTCACATCCCAGCCTTCCCAACACCGCATTTCTTCTTCGTGAGTCTTTCTTGTTACGGCCTCGATCTCATATGACCTCTTCTTCGATGCGAGCATCAATCGTTTGTCGCGTCGTTTACTGAGTTCGCTTTGAAGGTGGTGGAGTTCTGGATGAGTGCCTGAAGGGGGAGGTGGATAAGTTTATACTAGGACAAGAAAAGCACGCACTGACCATCACAAACCAAAGATTCCTCCCATGCGAGATCTTCCATTTTTTCGACATAAACTCTCTCCCTCAAGAGTGCGAACTTGAGCTCGATCGTTGCCAGGACATCCAATGCTTCGGCTCTGTGTGCAGGTTGGAGATCAAGATCCTCGTCCTCTGGTTCAGGCTCAGGTTCTGCGAGTGGAGTGGGAGAAGGGGGTTCTTCTGGCTGCACGTCTTCGTCTTCGTCCCCATCAACTTCCATGTTGCGGTCAGGAGCGGGGTGGGGATCATCGTCATCAAGGGCGTCTGGATCATGGTCCTGGTCGACGTCTTCATCCGGATTAACTTCCGGCTGCATGTCTTCGTCCGGTGGGGATACAGTTGGGTCTACGGATGCACGGATCGAGGGTGGAATGGACGGGTTCTCAGGGAGGTCGATAGCAGAGGTGGAAGGGGGAGGAGTTGCTTTAAGAATGGTGTTGAGAATGGGGCGAGCGGGGGATTGTCGAAGGGAGGTGGGAGGTTGGTCCTCGGGATCGTCGACCACGTCCATTTCTTCCTCGCCGGAATTGGAAGAAGAAATATCGTCGTCTTCGTTTTTGACGTGGTTTTCGTTCTGGTCGTCCTCTTCGTCGGAAGTGGGCGCATTTGGGTCATACAACTTGTAGCCTTGTTCCCAAAGACTCTTGAGCAACATCTCAGTTTTGGCGGCTGTGGGTCTGGAGAGGGTGGGTCTGATACCACGCTTGGATCGAGGCATCTTGCTACGATCAAAGGGCATTGGGACGACTACTTTTTTCCGTGGGGGGCTTGCCCAAACGTGTTCCACTGGGCGCGACATCCTCGATTGTTTGCGACCAAGAGGGCGATCCTTGCGTGGATCAGCATCTTCGCCCTCTTCCTCTTCCATAGCACGAGGGGGAGTGGGGAGTTCCTCCTCCTCCTCTTCAACGTCAGGCGAGGTACTGGCGGACTTGGGTTTAGAGGGAGGAAAATGAGTAGGGTCGAGATGATTGTCAGGGAGGTTGCTGGGGCCCGCAAGGGGCGTTGCGCTGCTGGCAGGGGAGAGGCGCTGGCCGGGAGTGGATGTGCAGGTGGGAGAGCCGGAGGGACCGCCCTTGTATGCCCAGTCCCACATGGGGGCCGGTACAAGGCCGCCGCGTTTCTTGCGCTTGCTGGAGGAGGGTGCGCTGGCCGTTCTAGAGGCATAAGTGGTGGTGGGGAGGGATTTGCGTTGGCGCTGCCTCTGCTTTGGGACGGCGGAGGGGGTGGAGGCAGTCTTACGGGGGCGGGGTGGCGGGTGCTGGTCGTCGTCGTCGTCGTCGGAGAGGGAGGGGTTTGTGTCGTTGACGATCTTTGGGTCATGGTCGTCGTCTGTGAGCTCTGAGAGCTCGGACTCATCGATGGGGTTGGGAGGGGGGGAGGGAGACGGGGAGGAAAGAGAGCCAAGCGGTGATACGGAGTGTGACATGCGTTTGGCGTCGGGCGTCGGGCGTCGATATGGGCGGGGGACGAGGAAAAAGCGGTCGAGGACGCGTGCGACGACGAGGAGAGTGATCGAATTGTCCCAAAGGGGGGAAAAGAGAGGTGGACCGTGCGTAGATCTGTGATCACGTGACTCTAGAATGATCAGGGGTCAAATAACTTCTTTTGGACTCTACGCAGAACCGCCGAGATGAACGTGAACCTCGACGTGCTCGAGCTCATCCTCGCCAACCTCGACGGCCCCGATCTCGTCGCCGTCGCACTCGTCAGTCGCGCCTTCCTCGCCGGCGCCATACCATCCCTCTACGCCCGCATCGAGTACTCGTCCCGCCATGCCAAACGCGCTCAACACGTCATATCCCCCTTTGCAACCCTCGCCGCCCACGATCACCTCGCAGTCCACGTGAAGCGGGTCGCCATACACGCCGCACCCGTATTCCCCGCCGTCTCCAGCCATGTCTGCCCAACTTTCTTGAAGGACCTCGCCCAGGCCCTTCACACCGCGTCCAACATCCGTAGCTTCATCTGCACCGTGAAGCTTCTCCCACCCCTCCTCCCCCACCTCGTCGATAAGCAGCGTCTCAGCCATATGAGAATATGCGCACCCCTCGGGACTAGGCAGATGACTGTCCTCCAGACATCCACCGACCTCCATAGCCTCTCCCTCGACTTTCCCTCCTGGAACGTCATCGACGCCTTGCCAACCTGGTCCGCGTCCATGCAAAGGACACTCGCCCACCTCACACTATTCGTACGTAGCACCAGTGCTCTCCGCGCCGTCAGCTCATCTCCCCTAGATGTCCCAGGACATTGACGCTTCGGTCCTCAACACCATCCTGGCTCACCTACCCCGTCTTCGTGGCTTTCACGTGATCGCTTGCCCCAGGATAACCCACGGCACCGTACTCAAAGCACTCTCTCATACCCCTGGTCTGCAAGAGCTATCCTTGTCCATTTTCGTCAGTATCCACCTTTCCGAATCTATCCCACTTTTTCTCATCTCCACTAGCCATCCCAGGATAACGCTCTTCCCCACCTTAATTTCGCCACTCCGCCTCTGACACATCTATCCATCGACGTTCGTGCCTCGTACCCTGGCCTTAAATCACTCATCGCACGCATCATCTCCCTTCTTTCCCCGAGGGACGCTCTTGCCATATGCGGCGGATGGATCGGCGAGATAAGAAGCTCCACAGAGCAGCTTGCTGACATATCACAGGGTGGAGACCCTTCTGGTGATGCCGGTCCTGGAGGTCCAGGCGGCCAAAATGCCCCTGGTCACAACCCTCCACACGGCCCCCCGCACGGTCATGGCCACCATGGCAACAACCAAGCCAACGACCCCCCACTCCTCTCCCCCCCAAATTTCTACCACGGAGTAGCTTATCCAAACCAAAATGGAGAAACCAATCCAGTCTTTTTCGGGTTTTCCTTCCCCTTTCCTCCTAATGATCCAGATGGGAACAACAACGAAAATGGTAACAACAATCCTGGACCGGCTCCTCCAAATCCAGGCCCTAACGTCAATCTGGACTTGCCTTCGCTCGTAGCTTCATTTCCACCCACCCTCTCCATTCTCCATGTGCCACAGATTTCGCCCGCCGGACTTAGAGAACTGGTAGAACGCTGTGAAAGTCTTCAAGTACTGGGTTTCGCCTTGGGGATTACATTTGGGTCTCTTGCTTCGGTCAAGGCAAATGGAATGACCAGCGGTATCAAGAGTCAGGCCGCGAAATCTGGCGCAAGACCCGAAGTTTGCGTCCTGGCTAGTGTTCTCGCCCATGCGCGCAGTCTGCACGAATTAATTATCGATACGAGTGCCATGGACGTTTCCGGGAACGTGAGCATGACTGGCGGAGATCGAACAGGCGGATCGCATGTGGCGCCATTCTGCGGTGCCGCGCTGCTCACGCCAGTCGCTGTCCGCACGCTCATGCGGGAGTCTGCCCAACTGAGACGCATCGTCGGTGAGGGTCGCGTATGGGAGGTGCGTGTTTTGTTTTATCTCAAAGGATCACAACTGACTATGTGTTCTAGTCCAACACGCCCACGCCATCGTTGCCTGTGCCGTTCCCCCACTGCCTCTCCATTGAACTCTCGCTTTCCAAAGCTCGTTATGGTCCTGGAACAGGCAACAATCATGCACATAGCACGCCCGGCTTTGGATCGCATGGGAATGGGTATGGACAAGTGGAAGTCGGGAACGACCATTGGTTCTGGTTGACGGGTAGTGGAAGCGGGTGCGAGGCTCGGCATGGGTTCTAAGTGGGTGTATGATTGCAAAACTGGGTGTAGCCAAATGAGCGCTTGCGTGTATATGTACTGTACTAGCTTCGGGTAAGATTCGCTGGATGAAACCAGTGGATCATGTGGGGACCCTGCAGGTCATGTGCTAGCAGGACAGCTTTGAACTCGCGCGTTTAGCAGTCGTATAATGAAGGGCTGTTGTGACGATCGTAAGCGTTAATAGCACTAAAAATGTTACACAGGAGAAGACAGTTAAAAACGGTAAAGAAACAAGCATACTAGATCATACAGAGAAATCGGGGACATCGATCCAAGGTCCCATGAAGGAACAGAGTCAAAAACGAGGAATAAAATCAGCAAAAAAGAGGGTCATCCTGCGACTACATGCCATTCTCATGAGCGCTCATATGGTCTCGGCAGCAGCATCCTCGCTCGCAACCTTTCTCGCATCAGCAGCCCAGTCCTTCTCCCGAATCCCAAACTCCACTGGCAAGACCGTAAAGTTGAACGTCGTCACCGTCAGTCCTAGCGGCTTGCGAATGCGCGACTCCCAACCCTCTGGAAGGCGCTCTTCGAAAAGAACCGTCCGGAGATCGTCCACGCGGCCACCAAAAATAGCTAGCATGGTCGAAGAGCTAGCCAAAGAAAATTCGTGAACGAACGCAGAACGTAAAACCAGAACGTTACTTTGAACTGCCAAACAGTCGGTGGAAGAGGCTCGTCGTGTACGCCTTGTTGGTCGCCCGGGCCTCTGCGCGCCGTTTACCCAAAATACGCGACATGTCTTTCTTGGTCAAAAGTGGGTGTCCGTCCGCGTCCTTGCCCGTAGCGAACGAGAGCAGTTCCCGGATGAACGGATCATGTTTGATCGCTTGGTTAGGTTGCAGCGCCGTATCCAGTCCTACACGATGTTAGGATGTTCATGACAGCGAAGAAGACCATGTGTGCGCACGCGTGAGCGAAGCATCGTGTTCGATGCCATTGTGCTTATCGAGTTCCTCCAGATCGAACGTATCCTTGTTGTAATCCTTGTTCAACATGCGGGCAGCATAGTGTGGTACGAAGGAACAAAACGAAGCAGCAAAGTTGTAGGTCGAACGAATCTGGTGGTTGAGCTCGGTAAACTTGACATTTCGTCCGGAGCGCGCAATGATGCCTTGGAGAGAACACGAGGTCGGTGAACCACGTGTTATGGTTAGGGCACGACGCACCATGGTTTGCCATCGCGTTGAGCGCTGGGCAAGAACAGCGACTGTCGCCTTCTTTTGCGGGTATGTATTCGGGCCAGTAACCTCCATAGCCCGGGTGTCCTTGAGGCGTCACCTTTCCCACTGGGCGGCTAAATGATACGAGATTTCCTAGCGTCAACGAGACATCCCAGACAACGACGCTAGCATCGTAAAAGACGTTTGATATAGCACCAAGAATCCCCATCGTCTGCTTCCAATCGGCGGGGTGAAGGAGGATGATAGAAGAGCGCCAAACAGAAGCCTAAAGGCCGCCTGGGGTGATATAAGTATTATATACTCCCAAGGACCCGTAACGTAAACCATGCCGCGCTTCAATTGATAAGTATGAACAGCGGAGTAATGGAACATCACGCTGATCAAATTGAAGGAAGAGCATGATACTTATCGGTACTATAGGAGGCACAGTCGATGGAAGCAGTACTACAAGTAGGCTAGATGTGAAGAGTTCCAGCCTGGACTTGGTCCACGAGATTATGTAACCGGAAGCTATTGTCCAGGTGCCGAGCAATCTAAATTTGGCCTATGATAGCAGGATCGATGTCCGAGTCTTGCTTCATTCAAGACACTGGAAGAACAACGCATCAGACCGGTCATTTCTAATAACCTGTCAAGAGCCTAGTAAACAATAATGAGCCAGAAAACCCAAACGCACGCTGCGCACTTGGTTGCGATGATGTCGGACACCCTGGGAAGGAAGTAAGGGGCATGGTTAATTTGCAGACACTGCTAACCAGGATATGTACGTTTCCGGGTGAAACTGTGACCCGGTGACGCCTGTCTACCGGCCCGTACTCGGATTATATTCGCTACAGAGGCAGGCTTTCGAGGCACATTCTCGGATCAGCTCGGAATGACCATGGCATCTGTAGGATGGTTTAGTCCGATGAGCTGGTAGCCGGTGGTAGCCGATGCTAGCCGAAGGTATCCTACCAGTCAGTACCAAAACCAATTCACAGATGCCTGCCTTCGCTTGATGCGTTTAATGGCCAGTTCATCTTAGAGTAAGCACTAGCCCTGAGGCACTTGCCTTGCTCGGGTCACCCATGTAAGTGGCTCGGATCAACGCTGTCAAGTGGATAAACCCAGGCCTGACTCAGTTACCAAGGGTCTTACCGCAACGAGAGAGCGCCCCGAGTGAAGTGTCACGCTGGCAATGTTGAAGATCGGCCAGTATAGCACTACTAGGCCCCGTCGCCGCCACGCAAGTCTTCTGTCGACATTTTTGGTCCTTAAAGTGCCGAAGAGGGTATCCTTGTACTTAGCAACAACTTGGAGGGCACTCAGCCACGGTGGCAGTGGTCAAGGCGTTGCCGTTGGTGGCAGTGACGAGTATGCATTAGTATCTGAGTCATTCGTGGCAGTTTCGTTCCCTGCTTTACTATGAGCCCTCGACTTATTTGCAGCCCTTCTACTTCGAAAGCTGGTGTGCATGGACCCGTCAAGTCTAACAAGTAACTTAGTTCCTATGGTGCCTGTGGTTGATCCTCCGATGCGACGATGCTGGCAAACTAATTTCAACGCATACTCCACAGCTGGCCGCGGATCAAATCAATGTTTACGTTTATTTTACTTATCATGTGGATGGTTGGCCAGGTTTCACTGTGATCGACTGACATATTCTTTGGCTAACAAGATCCATATGGCATTTGGATTCCTCGGCGGGATCGCCTACGATGGATAACTAGATGGGTTGTTCATGGGAGCTGTTTTGGTATGACGGAACAAACACTTCGTCTGAACCATCCGTAATGTGACTCTTCTGGCATCCGGTTCCGCGGGTCCACTCCATCACATCACCTTCCAAAGATCACAAGACCAGTATAATTTTCTTGTGGAACAAGTCAACTGTACATCTACGACTGACACTATGGGCTGCCTTTGTCAAGCACCATATGGATCGCTCATTAAAGCAGTCCACTATGGGTCGATGGTATCTTCCTGAAGGCTTCCAATCGATTCGGCAATCATTACGTGAGGTGGCGTCAATCAGACAGTAACTCGACCTCTGATAACTTAGGTCCTTGTGATTGTCAGGGTCATGGATGACGAGGGAACATAAGTTGTCAGATCAAGACGTCTGACAGAGCCATTCAGAGTGCTTCAGGATAGACTCTTTTCTCTATATAACCTCAGCGTGACGTGGGACTGTCTCCGTCTTTGGTACTTAGGATGGCTGATTTAAACTGACTGCAACAGTACGGATCAGCAGCCCTTAGAGTATTTACAAATAAAGTTCGGTGGCTGATGTTATTTCGATGACCTTGTTAACGAACTACACGCTGTTAGTTTTCCGCAGCTGTTACCGAGAATGAGGTTAACCGGGTTGCGAAACTCTACCCAAGTAATTCCACCTCAGTAAGTGTGGAGAATTGTTGCTCTATTCCGATATAGTTTAACGTCCCTCTACTTTCAGGGCTTACCACATGATGTTGGAATGAATGATACTTTAGCGTGAGTCTGGATGTGCTGATACCGTTTCGATCGATAGTCCGCAATACAAGCGTATTTCATCGTTCCAAGGCGATTTTTATTTCCAAGTTCCACGTCGTTATGCTTTGAGCTATTTATCTGAAACACAAGACTTTCGGAGCTACCGTGAGTTCTGATTCATCTACCAATGAGCTCAACGTCGTTGAAGTTCCTCGACGCAGTCAGTATAAATTTGTCCCAGAATTTCTTCCACGAGAGCGACCTGTAGAGAGTCTTATGAACTCAGAGGACATACTGATTAAGCGTGCACCGACTCGCTTGGTATGCGACTTGTTCGTTTCGACTGTGCGCGTGTATACATAGCTTTGTCGCCAGTCAACTTAACTTTGCATACGCGCTCGATCCGAACGTTCCCCTCGATGGATATCGTCATGGTGCAGCTCCATCCTTGCTGTCCAACATTTCCTGGTCACAATATAAGCTCGTTCACCACGGTTTCTGATTTTTGAGGACCCGAACATGCTCACGCTCATGAACGACACAAAGGGTTGAAGCGATAAAATATTTGGACATGCAGGGGGTTTGACCGTGGGAATTAAGAGTGGTTGAATTCTGAATGTCCTAAGATCTGTCGAAGGTTTAGTTCAGTAAATAATTTTCAAGTTTGATATCCTAGCACCTATCTTTGCATGGATACACAATGGACATCGTTCTGCTGTGTCAGTGGTCTTTCAAGCTGAAAAAAAATTGCTGAAGCTTTACCTAAAATTTCTGACAACGCGAACACTGAATTACATGTACTGTGTAGTATACGATCAGCCAGTAAAGATGATTACCGTAGCTCATTTTCGTAAATGCGCTCCAGACGTAAGCTTCAACGCGTGTGGTTATGGTTGTGGCGTCGTGGTGGGACCATTTTGGTGCATGACGGATATTAGTGAAGGATGAACGCGGGCACTGCCACTGCCGCACTGTATGGTACATGACATGCATGATATCACTTGCAGTCATCAATGTGCTATGCCTCGGCAAACAGCCACGGTCTACTGAGGTGTACCTGGGGTCCTTTCCGGCACATCCCGAGGCGCGACTTTCTTCGATCCATTTTCAGCATCGTTTTTGAAAACAGATGCTAAATGCTAGGGCCCCGTTAGATGCAACTCATGTACATCCCTGAAATCTCCTGTGAGTACTTATCAGTATATCTCGCTTACAGAAGTTCCCCAGTGCCTGCACAGAAAAAGAATACGAATGCATACCCACGGTGATATCGTGATATAAATGTCTGTAGGTCAAGCCAACACCCTTGATTACTATCATCCCCTTTAAGCCTTGATGCACGTGAAGGTGCTCAATTTTCCCAGATATACTGTGGGTGGCTTTTAGGCGCATTATCAGCTGACCTTGTTCTTTTCGCGCATTTCCCCATGGGGCTTCTCACTAGGGTACAGTAGTCAAACCGGTCCTTGGCAATGACTCCTTTCTTCAATAACCGGTCTTCGGCAAAACCTGCCCACCAATCGGGCAACGACGGTAATGAAGCTTCTCGGCAACAACGTCTCACCGAGTCGTTCTTCTAGGCGCAAATCAAGTCATGCATGTTCGGACCGAACAAGGTTGACATCAATGAGGCAGTTGAAAAAAAAATCCAGGCACGTTCCCATCCGAGCAGGAGTGCAATTATCAGATCCTACCAGCCGTCACTTGACCCCTCTCTAAAGAAAACGCTATCAAAATGCCACGACCATCCTGTTTTACAGTGCAAGGGAATAATTCCGCACTAGGCCCGCACATGAAGGCCGGCGCGAGTGATTGATGACAACTCAAATTTTATTTAACTCGGTCGACGCTCACAGCGCCCATATGGTTGAAATCCGAGCTCCACGGTCGACACCCTGGCAAAAAAAACTCCTCGGGGCTATGTGACAGTTGGAGACGACTTTCTGATCGTGCTGGCTTGTTGCTGCGATCAATGCGGCGCTCAGCAGCGCTCGACCCACATGGTGACCTGTCAAGGCAATCGAACAATTCATTCGTCGGTCATGACTTTCTCAAGCGCCAGAACTTTCTGTTGATTGGCAATCGCCGATCACCGCGCGCTCCAGCTGCCGTGCGGTAACCGATTCGGGCATAATTGGCGTTCAGCGTAGTGTGGAATGACGAAAATTTAGAGATATTGTCCACACACAGAAAGGTGTGAAAGGTACAAAAATATATTCCCCCTCCTCTAGCCTACAAATCGTTTTGGTACATATTTAGGTCATGTCAACTGCACTATCTGCAGTCTCGTTCATCTAAAACATCATCCCAGCGTCAAGTAAAATCGAGGTGTTCGGTCATGCCTGGACCTGAACCAAATCGTTAAACCCACTTCGTTCCTCGGCGTGCAGCAAGCTGCCCGCGGTCGTTTTTATCCTTATCTCATTGATTTAGGAGGGTGCGAATTGCACACGTTGGGACCACGATACCACTCCCAAGAAATGGTGAGATGCCAATATTCTAAAGCAATCTATCAATTCACCACGAGAAGTCAGACCCTGAAAGACATAAAATTAATTGATCCGAGGTACTGACCTTGTTACGAGATATTCCGACGAGATATAGGAGATAAAACAAGCAGATCTCTCACATGGACCTGTCTTTGTTTTGGCGAAGATGATCTTTCAGGGCGAGCCAGCCGAGCGCGCTGGATAAGCAGATAGCCAAGGTAGCGTATGTGAAATAATTCTGCTAGTGAATGAGAACAGTAAGACGACGGTGAAAAGAGAAAGGTATGCTACCACGTACATCGTTCTGCAATGATGGGTATGGGTAGCGAGTGATACGGGAGGGCCCGTCAAACAGCCGATAAACGGGCTCTGATTGCGATGTAAAGGCCTTAAATGATACAGCGGAGGAGCCATGGTGTCGCCTCGAAAAATGAGTGAGGTTCTGGCGTTGCTGACGACGTTTTTTCAGCGCCGATGCTGACATATGGGGAGGGCAGGCGGGGCCGTCAAAAGTGATGGGTGGGGGAAGAGACCGCGGGAGACCTAGAGCATCACTGTAAATGCTCCTCGAACGCGATGGACCTGCCCTGGATGTCGCATGCGAAGTCGAGAGGAAGCTAAGTGTTTTGAATGGTTCATCGGTGGTGCTCCTCTCCCGAAGCTTGACAGGAGCGTCAAAGATGTCGAATATCCGTGGTACGATTGGAGACTCGAAAGATTCAGCCGCGAGAGCGGCGGAAGAGAGTACGGCTGAACGAGAAAAGGAGGCAGAGACGACTTTACGAGGAGTGACTTCAAGAAGGGTAGCAGTGGTAAGACGGCGTAGGGAAGCCATTGCGAATCGAGTTCACTCAGAGTAGTGGGGAGTTGAATTAGAACAGCCCACATTTTATACAGCTGCATCGCCTGGAGTGAACTCCATGGAGAATAAATTATATCTTAGTTGGCATAGCAGATCGACATGTTTGTTTATCGGCAATGGAGCGGGCTTAATCGAGTGCTCCCCGAGCCGGCCGGTGCCACTAACCCATTTTGTTAGCGCCTTGAAGGCAGACGAAATTAAATCGACCGTGGATCCTGTACGACTGCTCTTTGAAAAGATCTGTTGTGAAAAGAGCGATATATAGCAATGGCGCGTCGTTGCGCACTCACCGACCACAATATTTACTACTTTTGTGTGAGTTTTTGCGTGCCTCAGCTTGGTGGATCAAGAAACAGCCATCCAAACCGTACAGGACGTGGCAAGGAACCATATGGATAGTGCGGGCAAGCCGCATAAACGCCACGACAACTTGAATAATAGCCCGGGGATTTATTATGTTGCATAAGATGGGGGATCACGACTCGTTACCCTCTTCGGTCCAGCGATCAAGCCGGGGCCGGCTGGAGGATGCAGCCGTCGGCGAGACCCTACAAACAGAAAAGAAGCTATTCGCCTTAAGAGAATTAGGTCCGTCTCTGTTTTCTCGTACCTCAGCGTATAATTAAGTGACTGCGGATAATACTGTCTCCGGGCCCCGGAACTGAGAAGTGGATACTTTACCTACTGTCTCTGGAAAGGCTCGCCACGAAGTGATGCTGTGTGAGTGAGTGTGTTCTGGTGAGTCATGCTGAAGATGCAATTCGGATGCGATGCGAGCAACTTGTGTTCGTAACCCCGAATGTGAATCACAGGAAGGATGCAGCGAGCTTGCACCGGAATTTCCACGGTACCACGGGTATTGCGACACGTGAAGAAGGCATGTTGGTTCTGGAACCTAACCATGACGAAGCTGCAGTAGGTCGCTCAGAGCGCCGTTTAGACCAGTTCAACCACCGTCGACGCTCAAGACGGCCGCTCGGTCCAACGTCGCTTCATGTGACGAATTGGATATCCACTGGGCTTCCAATTGGCCATGCAGGAGCCCGCACTTGGCCGCACCAATTACACGTGTTCTAACTTTTGCGCCAGACTCACGCTTCCAGCCTGATCCATATCTTGGATAGGCAGTGATGATAACACCTGGCGGACACGAGGCACGACTTTCATGATGATAGAAAACCCCTCAGTCCCAGCGTCTTGGGCCGACCGTATCTGACTCTCGACGATGACCATCCCTACCCACGACTCTCCTCCCCAACCCCTCCAGAGCCCGATCGGCCGGGCCTCCCTGCCTCAATATGGCTTCGGCTCTGAATTCTCTTTCGATTCTCTTGCCCAAGATAATCCCTTCCTCTTCCGCGTCTATACTCCCAAGACCCTCCCTCACGCTTCTGACCATGCCCCCGAGCCTTACTTTGTCGGGCAAAAGTTTAACGAGCACTTCACCCGAGCCGCTGAGCAGCTCAAAGAGTCTTCCTTTGCCTCTGGCGAATCGGTAGCTTCTGCGTGCACCTACCCAGATGTCGCCATGCACATGGACTGGACCCAGAGACACATGTCCCCATTTATCTCTACAACATTCAGCTTCGTCTGGGCGATCTGGGAAGCTACCAGACGCTATAGAGTCGGCCTCAAACATGATGTCGAAATTGCTATCATTGATGCGAGGATGCTCGCGGGCCGAGCTGCAACTGCATTGGAGTTACTGCGCAAGGGTAACCCTAAGGAGTAAGTCCACCCCTCCTCGTATTCTACCTCGAAGTTCTTAATTCAATGGCCTAGAAGACATCTTGACTATTGGAAGTGGTACCGATATGCGTTGGAATCGCAGGACGTTCTTGTGTACGGTGCTATTCCTGCGCCGGCCGTTTTAGCATCCGTCCCACTCCTTTCCCTGATCGACAAACTTCCCTCCTACTTCCTTTGCCCAGACCGTGATCTCAAGTCGTTGCCTTCGCTGGACAGTCTGTCCTGGGATACCATGGAGCGAAAACCGAGTTTCCGACAATTTTGCCAGGACATGTCTGACCAATTTTTGCAACTCTCCGCCGAACATCGTCTCCGCGATGCAACCGGAGGCTCCGTCCGCTTGGCGATGGCCTTTCTCAGACCTTGGTTCCACAGGATGGTAGCCAAGGATCATGCAGAAGCGATGGACAAGGCCTGTACCCTTACCTTTATTATCGCACAGTGGCCTGCCCAATGGTGGTCACGAGACCACCTCGAAATGTGGACGGTCATCAGGTCGCTTGTCCAAGCTGTCTCCGAGGAAATCCGGGAGAAGCAAAGAGGGGAAGTGAACGAGGAAGTGAGCAGACTACGGGACGTCGTAACAGACCTCGAGCGTGTCGTGGAGGATTACGAGGAAACTGAGGTGATTTCCAACGTTGATCCTGAAAAGGAGAAGGACGACCTCGAAGAGCAATTTACTGTCGTGCTACCACCTACCCCTCCCCTTTCCCCTCCACTGTCTATGTCATCTTCCATCATTGAATGCCTTGTGCCTGGCAGCACAATTCCTACACCTGTTCCAGTGCCTGTGACGCAGGACGTCATTTCGGTTATTCGACCTATGGAAAGTTCGGACAACTCTCATCCGACGGTTGTCCTTGCTCCCACTATCATCATAAATCAGCATCAGCATCAAGAGCAGAGCTCTCCTGCGCAGACCCACTCCGATTCTTCGTCTTCGGAGCACGGCGTGGCAAAGCCGCGGAAATCCCGATCACATTCATTCCTTGAGACGGCCTCATGTGTCGCGGCTGGCGTTCTCGTTGGCGCCTTCATCACTCTTTGCATCATCAACTCTCAACGACGTACTCTCATTTATGTTACATAAATGATGACCTCGAATCGGAAACCAACTACTCAACGCACTCGTTTTTGCACGAATGGCTACGATGGATAGAAGAACGGCATGGCCTGGGATGTATCAGTACTTGGGCTCGGATGTTAATTTATATCGGTGTTTATTGCTGGGAGCTGCGCTCCAGTTTCCTGTACTACAGTACGCGACATTCATTGAGTAATGTGTAGCAGTAGCAGTAGCAGTAGTGGAAAGGAAATGTACTAAAATTGTTCTGACGTTTGTTTTCCTTATTTCGTCCGTTCGGCTAATTGCTGGTGTCAACTATGAATGTCTTTTCCTCCCAATCCCATCGAACACAACTCATCCTCACCGCGATCTCCACCTGTGCAATTACTTCCGTGCTATTCACCGCCTACAATGCATACCGCTGGAAAGAAAAGAGAAGAGACCTTAATGAAGATGTTCTCCGGTCCATAACCATACATGAAGCACGTCATGCACACGGACTCACCGCGGCGGTTGAAGAGCCCGAAGAGACATACATACTACCCAACCATATCGGTGGATACGACGAACACCTCGTAAAGGAACAACTCGCACGGAATTACGCCTTCTTCGGAGACGAAGGCATGACCCGTGTTCGTGCCGGATCTGTCGTGGTTGTGGGCTGCGGAGGTGTCGGTAGCTGGGTGGCAGTCATGCTCGTTCGGTCGTACGTTACCGCAGTGATGCCGCTTTCAAGTTGTTCGTCTCGTCGCGTGTGCTCAATTTCGTTTTCGCAGCGGGGTCTCTAAAATACGGCTCATTGATTTCGACCAGGTGACTTTGTCGTCCCTGAACCGACATGCAACGGCCATGCTCTCTGACGTCGGAACACCCAAAGTCGGGTGCGTCGAGCGGACGTTAAAGCAGATTTCGCGCTGGGTAGAGGTGGACAGTCGGGTGGAAATTTGGAGAAAGGAAGACAGTGGAAATCTGCTAGAAGGTGCTGATTGGGTTATAGGTGAGCACACTGGTACGTTACTTGGAATCGAACTGTGGCTTCATCTTGCCTATCTGTTGAAGATGCCATCGATAACATTACCACGAAAGTGGACCTTCTTAAATATTGTCATGATCACAACATTAAGGTGTGTTCCGGCTGCCAGATGGATGATCCTGGCTAATAAGTTTGTAGGTATTCTCGTCTATGGGTGCTGGTGCCAAGTGCGACCCTACACGGGTACAAATCAGCGATATATCTAGCACTATTTATGACCCCCTTGCACGTTCTGTGAGGCGCAGACTGCGTCTCCAAGGCGTTTCGTCAGGCATTCCCGTTGTCTATTCTACTGAAGTTCCCGGAGATGTCAAGCTACTACCATTGCCGGAAGAGGAGTTCCAAAAAGGCGACGTCAAAGAGCTGGGCGTATATGATGATTTTAGGGTTCGAATACTTCCCGTGCTTGGTGCGTGCTTGGATCTGCTTTTTGGTTTTATTCCTCACTGCGTTCGTAGGCCCTCTACCGTCTCTGTTTGGCTTGTATATAGTCACCTATGTAATTTGCGAATTGGCAAAGAAACCCATTCTAAACCCTCTTCCTGTCAAGAATCGCAGAAAACTGTACGAGCGGCTTCTTAGAGACCTGCTTCATCGTGAATCAAAGTTCATCGGTGAACAAATCAAGTATGTGGATTTCTGTACTTTTGATCGTACGAAGTTGACCGTACTATCCCCCTAGTAGACTGCCAATCGACGAGGACGACGTTGCGCTCGTGTTCGAGGACCTGCATCTGGGGCGATCTGTTGTGCCACCACACAACGTTCCTGCTCGCCCACAATTAATTCGCTGGGATCCCTCGAAACCCCTGGTCGCAGAAAATTGTGTCGTGTTTGAGTTTGCGGAAGCGGAAAGGCATCAGAAAGAATGTCTTGGCGTCGGCAACGGGGAATGGCGCAGATGCCCGGTCGAGGTGTGGGGTGATGATGTGCAGCGCATCGTCGACAGAAACGCGGCCGAAATTGAAAAGTATCGTCGTTGGGTGGCGTTATGAGCGTAGCGTAAGAGCCTGTCATTGCCCCTTTACGTTGGCGCACAATGGTATATGCGTATAATCTCTGTAGCTGCAACGAAAGCAAGAAATGATATGTACGTTCAATTTCCACCGATCCCTGACGCTATCATCGAGGGAGTAGTGGTGTTCTCAGGGATCGCGACCCGGACGCGACCCGAGAGGATGCGGAAGCCGAACCTACCAGGTCACCGATCAAACGTTGATACTCCATCTCGGCAATTCTTAGACGTCACGACCGGTGGCCTATGCATCAGTAAATTTGCAAACTTCTTTAAACTTCTTTAAACAGCTTTAAACAGCTTAGCTAGCCCTCGCCACGCCTGATGCCGTTCTTTGAAGATAATTGTGTACTTTCACCACGTCACCGACTGCTAAGCCTTCTTGACCCGCTTATGGATCTTATTGACTTTTTGTACTACTATCTTACTTACTTTTAATCTTATGATCTTGTGTGATGTAATACTTTGGTACTAATTGTCTGGCCATCTTGCGTGACCAGCCGCTCGGCACACTTGCAATCTCAGTCTCTTGCGTGACTGGCCACTCGACACATTGTCATCTCGATGTCTCGCGTGACCGGTCGCTCAACACGCTTGTCATCCTGATGTCTTGCACAACCGGTTGCTCGATCTGCTTGTCATCCCAATGTATTGTGTGACCAGCCACTCGATACACTTGTCATCCTGGTGTATTGTATGACTGTGTACTTCTCATCTAAACGCTCTTGCGTGACTACTAGCCAGTGTCGACACCAACGACACACCGCTTTCCACCTTCCAAAGCCCAATAAAATCAGACATTAAATTGGATTTAGTGATATAAACTGGATGGTACATTGCAATGTGAATCACGATCAACGATAGAAATGACCTCAGGTCAAAGGGGGAAAATCAGCAAACCTCAACTACTAGTAAGCGGTGTGATTAAAAAGGCCTCGGGAAAGGGAATTGAAAGTGACAGGAGAGTAGTAGAATGTGCGACATAAAAAGAAACTTGAGCAAAAAGAAAAAGAGTGGATAGAGAATAGTGTCCAAATGCACCGCTGAGGAAGATTCAATGCAATCGAAGAAAAAACAACACCTGTGACAAAGTAGTAATCATTGGCTTGTGGCTCGAAGGAATTTACTTACCAGCATATCAATGGAAGCGAAACAGGTTGTCGTACCCCTCTTTGTCTTGCTTGATTGACAGACCAAGTTCTCTCGTGGGAACCTTAACATAAGCCTGTGTCTCACTTTCGATGAGTTCAAATTGATCAATATCCAGATCACGAATCGGCATAAGATAATCCTTGGTTACCAGCCCCCAGATATCTTCATTGAAATCGAACGGTCCTCCTTTTGGGATATGCAGCGACAAAGCAGTTTTATTGTCCTTCAATTGTATGACCTCGAAAGTTCTGTAGTTGCTACCAATCAATGTGAGAACGCGGCAAAGCTGTAGGAAAATCAGTTACATTTAGAATAGAGAAACAGGAACTCACCGCAGCACAGGCTAATGCAAGTGCTCCACGCACATGCTCGCTGAGTTCAAATCCCATTGGCAAACCATCTCCAAAATCGGAAATGCCACCGTGGATGAAGTTAAAATGGTGGGCAAATGTCCCCAGCAGAAACGGAGACCTCCAAAGCCCCGTCCACATCTAGGATATGTTAACCATAAGTGCAGTCAATACCAAAGAGAGACTTACATGTGGATCATCTTCCTTGTGGTTTAGAAAAAGGAACCGACTCTTTGCACACATCATGTTTGCAAATTTGATGCATTTTTCTGGATCGAGGAATTCCTTGTTGTCCGAGAAGTGCTTGGTGATAACGGCAACTGCAGCAGAAGCGAACCCGCTTTGCCAATTAATGAGATTTGCCTTGGACTATTTTTGTTCGTGTGAGATAGTGATACCAAAATTATGATGACTTATGATCCTGTGAACAGCCCCCCCCTTCAAGAACCACGTGTGGAATATCAACATAAACCTCATCCCAGATCATCTGAAGCACGGGCACTAGCTTCTGAGGGGGAACATCCCATACATTGCTATAGGTGCTAGCCACGTTGGCTAGTGTTGAGACAAAGACGCGCCGCCACACATTGTTGTCGGTCACGCCATCTGGAAGGTCCACAGTAACATACTTGTGGTGGGCACCAGTACCCTTTGATGTCGATATGCAGGATTGTTTGGAAGGTGGTGGGTTTAACTGTCATGTAAATCACATGTGGAAGCAACTAAACTAATGTACTATATGTACCTCATCCCCCAAATTCTCATTTACAGACTTATTGCTTGCCATCTAAGAAATAAAATCTTTCAATCAGGAGATTTTATCAAATTATGGACAGATAAACTTACCGTATCATCTTGACCATGACGATGTGAATTAGCCTGGGAAGGTGGCAGTGGCATCTCTCCGTTGTCTCCATCATCAATGAATGAGTTGCTGGCACTGGCATGTGAGTTGGTTGAGTTGCCCTGCAATGCCCTAGAAGTTTGAGAAGCAGCAGGGGACTTTTGAGTCTTCATGGAATTTTGATTGTGAGAGCCTTGTCCATGGTAAGTCTGTTGAGATGCAGCACGTCTTGTCTTTATCTTGTCAGCCCAGTCTTGTATGTTGCGGCGGGCTCCACTAAACCCATCTTTGGAGCTTTGTCTATCCAAAATTTCCCAATAAAATAGGACAGTTTCAGTGAGGAGGAGGGTCATTGTTGTAGCTTTGCAAGTAATGGTAAACACTTACTCAGTTTGCTTCCATCTCTCACCAGTCCCAGGGTTCTCCTGGTTGCCAGTATATTCCGTTTGTGCATGACTTCTGCCATTGGTGGCCTGATTGTGTTGCAATTGCACAGCTTCTGTGCCACATGATAAGGTTTGATAAGAAAAGTGCATATAACATGCTGCTTACCTCAGTACCTGTCACTGGGAAGCTGGCTGCCCTCAGGTTCTGAGGTTTCATCTTTATACTGGGACCGATTCCTGTCCCTTTTATCTTCCTCTTCCATGTCCACATCATCATCCTTATCTTCAGGCAGCTGAACTTGTGACACATTCATCTGAATGGAGATTGCCAGAAGGTGAGTGGGTGTGTCGGGTAATGTGTCAGTGTGAACTTACTGCAGCAGGTTCTGTCTGGCTGTTAGTAGCTTGAGGTGGCAAGTCTTCAGGCTCGTTGATTTGGGTAGGCACCATTGTGTGCTGGTGGGAGTTTCTGGGCTGCGGAGGGTGAGTACGAGCTTGTTCCTCCCTTCTTGACGACTGTTCAATGATATCTTGGATTTTTTTGATGGACTGATTGCGTGCAGCTTCCTACTCCTGTTGTTCTATCCTAGCCTGCTCCTCATCTACCCGTTTCTGCTCTGAGGTGCACCGCCTTTGTCTGCCATCTTGTAAAGTGCGACTGACTGGATGCTGACTACCCTGAGTGTTTCTAGAACAAGTTATGCACGAGGAGACCGGCATGTTGAGACAATGAAGTTGACATGAAAAGGTGGGAAAAAAAGTGTGTAAAATAATATGTTTTGTCATGCGAATAATTCACAACCTGTGCCACAGTGAAGTTCATGGCAGCGTTGCCTTGTTGTGTCCATCCTACTGTGTTCAATTCTGGTGTCTGGAATGGACTCTTACCCCCCACCCTGCCATGCAATTTCTGCACAATGGATACCTTGCCCATACTTGAACTGTCGGCATTGGTTTCGAACAGCCACTGGACTCAAGCATCACCAATCATCCATGCACAACTTCACATTTGAATATCCCTCTCTGCTAAAAGCATCATCTCCTACCACTCGCCCGGATACCTGTGATGTCCGACCAGCTACTGATCCAAGACCCAGGGTCTTCCGGAACTATCATAGCAAACTCACAGGTGAAATGGCTTTCATTACCATTACACCATCTAACTATGTTTCAGGTTGAACATATGATGCAATGGGGAGTGCCATTGACCCTCGTTTACCACCACCACCACTGCCAGACAAGAGTCCAAACAACTGGAGCCCCTACAGGGATCAAGTCCAATTTGAAGTTGCTGAGCTCATTTACAAGCATGCCGAGCTTTCATCAGGCAATATTAATCACCTGTGTGACCTTTGGGGTTGTACATTGGATGGCAATTATCCACCATTTGCCAATACCAAGGAGCTGCACTCAATGATCGACACAACTTTAGTTGGTGACATTCCCTGGACAAGTTTTAAGTTGAAATATCCTGGACTGCATCCCATGGAATCCATTCCTTCATGGATGACGAGCTCTTATGAGTTTTTTTATAGGTCTCCCCTTGGCCTGGCACAAGATATGCTGGCCAACCCAGAGTTCAACAGTCTTCTCAATTATGTTCCTTACTGTGACTTTGCTCTTGTTGACAACACTCGTCAATACCATCATCTTATGTTGAGTGATTGGGCATGGTTACAGGTGGTGAGTCCACCAGTATCTTGTCAGTCTTCGATATTTACTTTAACTTAGGACGAGATTTGTAAGGACAGGCACACACATGGATCGACATTCGTTCCAATTATCCTGGGCAGCGACAAGACTATGGTGACTGTTGGAACAGGTCAACAAGATTATTGGCCAGTATACATGTCAATCGGGAACTTCCACAACAACATTTGATGTGCACACACAAGCAGTGTTGAGTTATTGGCTTTTCTAGCCATTCCGAAAGGTATGTAGTGATTTCATGCTCTTGAAACAACCATTAAATTCCAGTTGATGAAGCTGCAAAGAAACATAGCACTGATCCGATGTTCCGAAAGTTCAAAAAGCAACTATTCCATGACACTATGGAACGAACTCTCTGGCCCCTCCAGCAAGCTATGACAATGCCAATACTATTGCGGTGTGCTGACGATCATCACCATTGCATCATTTTTGGAATTGGACCATATATCGCTGACTATCCCGAGCAGATATTAATAACTGGCATGATTCAGAATTGGTGCGGAAGGTATGTATGTTCACTCCCATTCAATACCAATGATGTTCTCTTAATCCATTTAGATGCATTGCACGGTGTTTCAACCTTGATGCAGGTGGAGCACCTTGATCGACTGAATTGACGGATGCCATTATTGAGGCAGCAATAATCACTGCCATTGCACGAGAGGATTGGGGCATTGATATCAACATTGCAGTAGGTTCAGGGGTCTCTTTTTCACTTGCTCAACTCATCTGATTTTTAGCTGTTCACTCGTTTGTTTCCTCGTGCTAATAAATATGAACTTATCGCACCAGATATTCTTCACCAAATCGTGAAGGGGGCCTTCAAGGACCATCTTGTAGACTGGGTGGAGAAATATCTGGAGTGCAGGTATGGGAAGGCTGGGGCGAAAGCTTGTCTGGCTGACATCGACCGGCGGTAAGTCACATGACTTCTAACAGTTACTCCATTAAATAATTCATGAATAGTATCTCTGTTATGCCACCTTTCCCAGGGCTGTGGCAATTCCCTGATGGCTGAAATTTTAGCCAGTGGACCGAAAATGACTCAAAAGCTTTGATGAAGGTATGTCATCTTGGCTCTCTTTCCTCTTATTTATTGACATGTGAGATGGCAGGTCTATCTACCTGCTATCGAGGGGCACGTCCCCAGTGATATCATTCGGACATTCCGTGCATTCCTCCAATTTTGTTACATTGTCCAGCATGAGGTCATCAATGAAAGGTCTCTCCACGAGCTGAGGGATGCGCTCAATGATTTTCATCAATATCACAAATTTTTTTGTGAAACAGGAGTCCGGACTGACTTCTCACTCCCTCGTCAACACGCATTTACCCACTACGAGTCCATGATCTGCTTGTTCGGCGCCCCAAATGGTCTATCCATGTCCATCACAGAATCAAAACATATTGCCGCCATCAAGAAACCTTGGTGATGCTCAAACAAAAACAACGCCCTGAAACAGATACTACAAACAAACCAACACCTGTCAAAACTAGCCGCTGCATGTGCTGACTTCGAAGCATGCAGTATGTTGACAGCTTTGGCAACACAGCAAGGTATGATATCATACTATTATAAAAATTTGATGATACTAAGGACCCTACAGCAGCTACTAATGTACTATCGGCTTCCAAGGCTCAGCACTCGACGTCACAAAATATGGAGTCAGCCGAACACAAAGACGAACTTGCCGGTGCAGTGCATGGAGAATCCCTTGGACTTGCCCATTCAGATGTTCAGCTTGCTCAGACATCAGGTACAGACCTGGACCCATCTCTTTGTAAGCTTATTGATATATATACACTGAATTATAAGACCGCAAATGTGTGAAGCAAGTTCACTCTCTCTTCATCGAGCTTGGCATTCCAAATTTGTCCTCTCTCATTGCTGAGTTTCTCTCACAACAGGTCGATGACTTCTACTCGAGCCTTTTTTCCGACCCTTGCTATGTGCTGAACTCGATGAAGATCAAAGTCTTCAATTTAGCTCTGGTTACATTTGTGGCACCTAGTGATCCGAGTGGCATCAATGGCCTCCGATGTGAGGTGATCTGTGCTAGTCCGAATTGACATGGTAGCAGGCATTACAATTGCATGCTTGTTAGCATGGTGTCATATCCCTAATCCTAGCCCTCCTCTGTTCCTCCGCTCCTCCGCTCCTCCGCTTCTCCGCTCCTTGTACATTCTAGTTATGTTACTCTTTGTTCTCCTTATGTACTAGTCTCGCCTCTTAGATTTCTCCGATCCTGTGTTCACACAGCTCCGCTTATGTTTCCTTTCCGTCTCCATTTCCCTGGCTCTGCTTACTTACGTTTCCTGTCATTGCCTTTGTATACCGCCTCCGACCTCCATATATATAGTCCTGTCATGTCGCCTGCACTTTAGCTAGTTATTGACTTAGACAATCTAGACAACTCAGACTTCCCCTGTCTTCTCTCCTGCTCTTCCTATTTCTGCTCCTCTGAAATCTGGGACCACCAACAATCCAACAAGGGTGCAGCGCTCCACTCCGAGTTGCTGAAGCCAAAGTCCTACTCTATCCCCTTTTCATCAAGATTCACGGAGCTCCTATGGAGTTCGTCTGCCAAGTCCGACTTGGTCTTAACACATGGACGACTCTTCTGATGGCATGCTGAGTATGGAAGCTGCATGCATGTTTTTTTTTTTTTTTTTTTTTTTTTTTTTTTTTTTTTTTTTTTTGAAAAAAAAAAAAAAAAATTTCTTTTTTCTTTTAAATTGTTTTGAGCACA